>JAXQQM020082889.1:0-196418 GCA_034641835.2 Pinus albicaulis
TTTCTTTATATGTACCACTTGTGTTAGTATGATTCTTTTTGTCATAAAAAATCACTTTAGGTATGCATACCAAGTAGCCCTAACATCAATTATGGCTGCAAAATATCTTTAAGTTTGCTGCGTAAAATTAAATCTAAGCACAAAATACATTAAGCAGATAAAATATAAAAAGGCTCCATGCATCCAATGGACAAGACAAGAACAATGTATTAAAAGAATCTTATATTATATTAAAGAATGGGGCACCTGAGAGGAAAACAAGAAAGGTGTTTTCCAGTTCTCCTCAGTGGGATGGGTTCTTGGAAGTCCTCAGTGTTTCAGATCTATGATTCCTCTCTTTTACTAATGTGGAAAACCCAAACAAACATGGAACTCAATGGGAGTTCATAAAACAAAAAAAAAGGAAAAAGGTGACCAAGAGTAGATCTAGTGTGATCTAATGAAATGGAGGTGACTAATGAAGGGAGAAAACCCTCCTATTTATAACAAAATATTAGGGTTATCTAGAACTCAGTGCATGAATAAAATATTATTAATTGAATTCTAGAAGAACCCTTTAGGAATATTTTATTATATTTATTGGAGGGAAAAGGATTCTTGACTTGGGTCAATTCCTTTATTTATAAATAATAAATAAATAAATGATTTATTTATCATTTTAGGGAAATGAAGGAAATATAATTAAATAAATAATGGTTTATTTAATTATTTATGGATGATTTGGTCAAATTTAACTAAGAATATTATTTAAATAATGATTTAAATAACTTATTCTTAGGAAATAATTAAATAAATAAGGGTTTATTTATTTAATTTCCTTGTTTTGGGTTAAATATGACCGGGAAGTATGAAAGAATAAGTTGTTTTAAGTGTTGAAAGCAATTTTAGTTAGGGTAAAATTGGTCTTACATGGTGTACTTGGGTTCATCTAATGATAATGGGTTATATGACCAAAAGAATGGTGTAACAGATTGCCCCCCAACGTACGAGTGTTAGGAGCAAATCGTATGACCGAAGTACGTTGTAAGAGCTCAATCACTGGACAATGAGAGGTAAATGAGAGAGAGGAATGTAAGGTAGATTAAAATGCTAGAGAAATAGACCCTAAGGAGACGAGACTTACAGGTGCAACAAGTCTCTAGTTTATGAAGTGGTACCTGCGCTATAGGTGGCGGGGGAGGCATACCTATGCCCGCCGAGACAAAGTACAAAGAATACGGTGCCCAGAAAACCATGGAACGCAATAAGTACAAAGGATAAGGTGCCCGAAAAACCACGGAACACAATAATGAAGCATGTGTTGGCCGAAACATGAGCCAGATAAATCATAGGATGAATCCCACATACATGCGATGCCTGGAATAATCGTCAGGACTTATACAAGAATATGGTAGTACATGAGATACAAATATACCCAAATTCCCCCTACACACGGGGAAGGGCTCTCAAAATCTGACAAAGACATGTGAATCGAAAATGGCGCTGCAAGCGGTTGAGGCCGATATCATCAAATGAGAGGAGCTGCATCAAGGGAGGGAATGAAGAAGTCGTCCGGGCATGTGGGGGGCTACCTGCAGGGCCACCCCCTCATGAGGGTTGATACATCTCACACATGCTCAGGAATCACCAATAGGTGTTGTTGCATCACTAGTCCATCAAGTGTATAGCTCACGATCATGCTGAGAAGAGCTCGAACCAAGGTACACTGCCCCCTAGACATGGCTTCTGGAGTAAATGAGCTGATGTCGATAGAAGTAGGTCCGCCATAGGTGAGGCAATAAGGGAACCCAAACTAAGGCACGAGGGACAATAGTAGAGCAACGACCAAGTAGACACGGGTGATGATGATGGAATGAGGGATATGGAGGAGCGGTTGGACAACTTCCCTTGTTAGAGCATAGAGGACATGAAGGGCTTGGCAGCGACTAACACAATATCAGGAGAGATAGGGGAGAATGGGTCTGAAGGCCATAATATGCAACACGAGAGAGGGACCAAGGAATGAAGGATGGAGGGCTATAGTGGGATACAAAGGGACACGAGATAGACTCCATGACTGATGATGACTCAACTCGGATGCTCTAGACAAGGACAACTTGATTGTGCTGCCACAGATTAAAGGTCCAATGGGGAACCATAAAACCATGGGTACAATGGGGTACCTCATGACGGAAATCAACATGAACAAAGACAAGTAAGGAGACAAAATGGTGCCCCAAGTACAAGTATTGTAAGTGAAGAAATTCGATTTGTAGGAGAGGTGAATAGACTCTTCGTGAAGAAAATGTGTCCTGGTGAAGAATCAAGGTACTAAAAACTAAAAAGGTACCAAAATCTCATGAATAGGCTAGGTCACACTTTTTGGGGTCTGTTCTGCGACCTGGGAAGCAGGTACTGGGCAGAAAACTGCGACTTGTCCTAGGAAATGACCTGAAAAGTGCGACCTAGTAGAGAAAGGGGGTTTCAGTGCTGTTTTTGGCTGAGATCTGGGATTTTTATGGTTGAGGGGTAGAGGTGCCCCCAAGCATGTTGTGTTCATGCCAAAATGTGTTTATAAAAAAGGGGAATCTAAACAATTTTAATGATATGGTGTGCCATTTGTTTTCGTTATGGTTATGCAGTTTGAGAAAGGAAATGGAGGATTACCAATCTCTTTTAGTACTGCATATATGAATCAAATGGAATTTAAGTTTCTGGGTTCGCATACTTGGTGTCACTATCCCAAACAGAGGATTTGGAGATAATGAACTGATCCTCTCTAAGAAAACCTATAGGTTGGTCAACAACAATGTCTGAAAGACTGGGTTACTGATGTAAGATGAAGGAACGATAAGGGGTATCATCCCTAGAGTGATGCGAAGTGATATGGGACTTTAGAGGTTCTTCTAAATGTGGAAGAATAATGGTACTAAAGTCGGCACGACAAGATATACTAGGAGAGTTGTAGAGAATTGCTTCTCTTGGTCTCTCAAATATGGGTGCCCCCTTACTCAAACTTTGGGTTTCAATGTAATGGCCACAAGGTGTATGTGGTGTGAACGCATGGGTTCGAGGTAAGGAGGAATGGATAAAGTCAGGGGTGGTGATTTCTTCCGTAATGTCATCCTCGTGATAGGAGATGGGGTGATTGGTGCGAGAAATACCACCTGATGCGGCGAAGCTACCTGACTCATGATCATGAAAAGAGAGGGTCACATGCGCATCGTCACAAGGGGTAAAAATGGCCCAAGCTAGTGGGTCTAGATTCTAGGAATAGTGACTTTCTCCATTGGCATAACCAATATAATGTGTGGACAAGAGGGCCGATGTAATAGTGTCACAAAACAAGAAATGGGAGGGATGAGAAAAAGGATGGCAGCGTGAGTAGAGGATAGACATCCATTGATAGCTACAGGAGGGAGCAGTCTGGGTAGGAAGTGTAGGACTCATAGATCGATGATAGGGGGATGAATGAGAACTATGGGATGAAGAGTGGGCACTCAGGCTGCGAAGGACATCGAAGATACGGATTGTATGATCGTGGTTATGGGAGGGAACGGAAGGGACAAGGAGACCATATGACGCTGCAAAGGTACCTAAGTCATCAGTATGGGAAGAGAGGCGTATATACGGGTCATCATGGGGAGTGACAGAAGAACAGGTAAAAATATGGTCAAAAGATGAAGAGCTCGAGAAAGTGTCTGAAGGAGGGTGGAGCAGAACAGATGGAGTGGATTCAGAGGGAATGTGCTCCACGAGTCGTGCGGATGATGAAAGGTAGAGGATGGGAGCAGCAGGTTCCGACATTTCAACATCAGGGGGAGGAATGTCAATGGTAGTAGGGGGATCCTTGAGTAAATCGGATGCATATTGAGCAAGTATTAGGAGAGGTGGATTGATTTTGTTCCACTTCGTACTCGCGGATGACCTCTAAAGAGGCTCGGTAATGCGTGAGGTGAGGACAATGGTGAGAATAATGGTCATGGACACCACACAGAGCACAGGGTTTGTTAGTGCGAAGAGTCTTTGTGTTTTTGGCTACAGATGAGGAAGAAACGGAGGTTTCAGGGACCATAGATTCAGGGAACGCGACTTTAACCATGGGTTGGATGCGGGGCAACTTAGGACAAGTATGGGTCGGATGACCGATACCATCACACAGGGCACAAGGTTTGGCGGGTGGGGGAGGGGGAGGGGTAGGATCGGGTGCGGTGGCCTTATCTTTGGATGCCTCCCTGCGAGTTTTTCTTTTCTTGCCCGTAGCAGTCTCAGCATGAGGAGGGTTGTGCAATGGGGCTGGAGGTACAGTAGCAGTGGGAGGAACAACGGGAATCGGTCGAACTGGTGTAACAACAATGTATGGTTTAGGGTGGCCAGGAGGGGTTTCGGTTGGAGGAGTAAGATACCATACTGGGATTCCCAATGTTAAATTAGGTAGGGAAAGGGTGGCCATGACAGGAACCGAGTAGACTCCAGGGGGAGGGCCAAGGAAAGGGATTTGACCGGCGGAGTAATGACCAGGAGGGATTGCTCCTAGATGGTGGAGGCTTGAGGGAACTGATGGGGGAGGATAAGGGGGTTCCGGAGTGTGAGGGGGAGGTGAAGGACCCGGTGGTAGAGTTTGAAGCAACTGAGGTGAAGGGCTAGGAGCAGGGTGAGTCGGATGAGGTGGAGGTTACTGACAAGCTGAAGCAGGTTGCGGGGGGGCAGCCTGAGACGACTGCATCATGCAAACATTCGTCGAGCTAGGATCAGAGATAGCAGAAGGGGGGGGACCGGGGAAGGTGCCAAGCAAAGAGGAGTCTTTGTAGACGCCCCGGGAAACACTGGTCAAAGAATCGATAGTTAGCTTATTGGTGACAGTAGAGATAGTGGACTCAGGTGAGGTCTAAGATTTAGGTTCATGATACAACAACTGGTCAATGGTGACTATCTTGCCATTATGAGGGGAAAAAATCTTGCGGTGGACTGAGGATGGGACGACAGACATGGCATAGGTGTAACTATGCCCCAAAAGAATGTTGTAGTTGAGAGGGGCATCGATAACTTCAACGTTGACACAGACAGTCTTACCGACAAGGGTGATAGGACAGTTACGAAAAATACCAATGGGTTGGGAGGCATGGCCATCCCAGGCACACCGGGTGATGGTGGAAGGGGCCAGCTCAGGGGATCCGAGTTGTTTCCAAACCGAGGCATACATTACACAGGTAGATTCTCCCTCATCAATAATACATCGAGCGACATTGGCATTTCGAATTTTGACTAGGATTTGGAAAGAAACCAAAGGAGGAAGAGGGGGGTGGTCTGACTGATGGGCATCGAAAACAATTAATAGATCACCAGCAGGATCTACAGCGCCCATGGAAAATAGTAGAGCTTTCTTTTGGGAAGGACACAACTGGAGGAGTTCTAGTGTTGAAATGGCAGCTGGAGATTGTGCCAGATCATCTACTATGCTGTAGGAATGGGTAGCCCGACTAGAGGCAGCATTTCGGCGTAATGGACCCTTAGGAATTTTTGTGTGAACCTCAACTTTGGGTGGAGGGATTTGTAAGGGACCATTGGGTGTCGAGAGAGGCTCTGTAGAACTGGATGATGAGGACTCAGAGACAAATGGAACGGGAGGTGAGGAGTATTGACGAGACCGAGTTTGAAGGTTAAAGTGAACAGTGAGAGGTTGTTCAGAGGACATCATAAGAATCTGGTAATCAGAGGAACCAGAAGGATAAGGTTGAGTGGTTACCGGGGCATGCGAGGATTGAGTAGCCACAAATACTTGTTGGGGGAAAGGATCGGTAAACACATCGGGCTGAGAGGTAGGGGTGTTGGGGGGGACAGGAGGGGAGGAGTGTTGTCCCCGGATGGTGGCCTAAGACTCCCACATCTGGCACATCTGTGGTAATAGGGGACAGTCGTGAGTGTAATGGCCAAAAACACCACAATATGAACAGGGCTTATTGGTGCGAAGCAGCCTATCCGACTTGGGTTGAGAACCCTGTAGCTGAGTAGCAGTGTTAGGGTCAATACTAGAAGGATTGGGTCCATGATTACCAGAGGCGGATGGATTGCCTCTCCTCCGCCATTGAGAAGGAAGAGGAGTAGTCGCACCGTGTTGCACAAATACATGCCCTGGAGGGGGTAGTAAGTGTGGCTGTGGGGGTGGAGGTGGCAAGGGAGTGGGAGGCCCAAATGCTGGAGGAGCTAGGATACCAGGCTGCGAGAAAGGATAAGGGTGGGAATGGGAAACATTGAGGTAAGCAGGAGAGTGGGAAAAAGGAGGAGGTATGCCAAATCTAGGATACATGTTACCGGGAGGGGGAAAGGTGTTGGAGGTGCTGGCCCCTCCGGGAGGAAAAACATAGGGTATAAGAGGTTGAGCAGAGGTATGAGACATGGCTCCAATGATACCGTCGGCAGAGTGAGATTTTCCCGAGGTGTTAGTGCCCCCAGGCTTAGGGAGGTTAGGAAGGACAGTATAAACATAGCCAGACTGAGCGTAGATCAGGTCATACTTCAAGGCTATTTGGAGGGTGGCTTCTTCGGTTTGGGGGAAATGGGATGCGACATATTTGCCAATGGGAGGTAAGAGAGAGCGAAGGAACTAGTCCATGTAAACCCAATCTTCAAAGGGGGTAGCGCGACACAGGCTTCGTCTTCGTTGCCATTCCTGAACATGAGCGGAAAGACGGGTCGAGGAGGATTGATGAAAAGAAGTTAAAAGTTCAGTACCGGTGTCGTATCAGAGAGGGAGCTGGAAATAAGACAAAAAGGCTTGGGCAATGGTCACAAAGGTGGTATGGGAAGAGGTGGCTTGGTCAACATACCATTTGGAAGCTTCACCGGTAAGGGTGCATTGAAGCAAACGAAGACAAATGGAGTGATCGGTAATGGAATTGGAGGAACACCACATATGGAAAGATCGGATATGATTGGAGGGATCTTCGCTAGCAAGGCCTTCGAACTTGGGAATTTCGGAGGGGAGCTTGGTTGGCATAGCAGGCCAACTGACATTGTGGCGGATAGGATGATTGATAAGCTGATTGAAGTCGGGGATACTGAGGCTGGCCATATAAGGGAGTAATGGGGCAGTCGAGGTGGGTCCCATAGTGGTTCCACTGGAAACAGACCCAGCAGTAGAACTGGGGTTAGGGCTAGGTCCAGAACTAGACATGGTGAAGGTAAAAGGGGGAGAACCAGAAGGAGGGGGAGAACACGAACAATCAGAGGAAGAATCAGAGTGCAGACTCGGGGGAGGACTTACTCGATGACGACGGGAAGGAGGAAGTCAACCAAGCGAAAACTGAGGGTGAAGGCCAAGAAGTCTCCGGGATAAACACCTTGGAGGCGCAATGATGGCGGGAAGAAGAAAGATCGACAAGGGCAGCAAGGTGAAAAAAGCAAGAGGTGACAAGGGCAAGGAGGTGCAGTGTCAATTAATTTTAGAGTCTTTGCCAGGAGGTGTTTGTTGTGTAACCAGCTCCAAAAATAGAAGAAAAGAGATATGAACGCCTTAGAAATACGCCACTTCGAGGGGGAAACCTCCAATACATTACATAAATGAACAATTCTTGGATGATACAAATTACAAAACCTCCTTTCTATATATAGGAGTCCATGGGGCAGGAATGTAATCCTATGGCCACACCTAAACTTGTTCACCCAACAATAATAATTTAAGGGCACAATAATAACAAATGAGGGTTACAAGGGTACAATAATAACAAGGGGGTTAAGACTAACAACAATAAGGGACTATACTAGTAATATAGGGACCTAACATGCCCCTCTCCTTCAAAAAATTGTTGTCCTCAATGCTTGAGTAGCTCTGGGTGCTTCTGTATAAAATTCTCATCCTCCCATGTAAAATATTCAGTGGGTAAGTTCTTCCACTTGATGAGATACTCCGAAATTGATCGATTATGTAGCTGTCGAGTTCTTGTTTCCGTGACCACTTTAGGTTCCAATAAGATTTTTCCTTCCTCATCAAGTTCTGGCAATATTGTTTGAACTCGAAGATTTTCACTTATAACCTTCTTTAAGCATGAAACATGGAAAACTGGATGCACTCGCGAAGAAGTAGGAAGCTCCAATTTGTATGCCATAGTACCAATATTTTTCAACACCTTGCAAGGACCATAGTACTTTGGCGATAATTTATTATCCTTCTTAGCTTGCTTGAGGGACATTTGTTTGTATGTTTGTAGTCATAAAAATACCCAATCTCCTACATCAAAACTTCTCTCGCTGCGATGTTGATATGCTTGTTGTTTCATTCAATTTTGTGCCAAATTCAGGTTATCCTTTAAGAGTTGGAGAGCTTCTTGTCGATGCTCGATGTGATCCTCCACTGCTTGAACCCTAGAATTTTCCCTTAAATAAGATGTGATGGATGGTGGATGATATCCATAAAGTGCCATAAATGGCATCATTTTTGTTGCAGTATGGAAGGAAGTGTCATACCACCATTCAGCGAGAGGTAACCACTTGACCCATTTTTCTTGCTTATTAGATAGAAAACAACGAAGACATCCTTCCAAACATTTATTCACTATCATTATTTAACCATCGGATTGAGGATGATAAGATGAGCTATGAGCTAGTTGAGTACCCAAACAAGAAAATAATTTCCTCCAAATATTTCCTGTAAAAATGGGATCTCTGTCACTTACAATAATCTTTGAGTTTCCATGTAGCTTTTGAATTGTTTCCATAAATGCAGTAGCAATCGTACTTGCTTTAAATGGATGAGATAATGCACAAAAGTGTGCATACTTGGTAAGTCTATCAACTACCACCATGATGACACTCCTTCCTTCGGACTTAGGTAAACTTGTGATAAAATCCATTGAAATATCCTCCCAACATTGACTTGGAATGGATAAAGGTTGTAGAAGTCCCGGTCTCTTATTGTCTCCACTTTATTCGTCTCAAACCAAACAATCTCGCCACAAACTTTTGAATATCGGGATGGCGCCATCCTAAAAAATCTTTCTTCACCTCGTGGTAAGTTTTTTAAAAATCCCGAGTGTCCTCCCTAAAGGAGAAGTGTGTGCAATCTTTAAGCACCTTTGTTTCAATGGGAATTATTACAAAGATATAAGTGATCTTTGTACCATAAGGAATCATTTTTCCAACTAAATGTATCAGATGTACTAGGATCTTGCTGCAACTTTTGAATGAGTGTCCATATATCTTTTTCCTTCTTCCATTCATCTCTTGCTTCGGTTATCCAATCTAGTTGAATAATAGAAATGGCACAAAGAAATGCTTCCACCTCTTCATTATTTCTTGAGAGTGCATCTGCAACAACATTAAGCTTTCCTTTTTTTAGATTATTTCAAATTCATAAGCCAACATCTTTGTGACCCATTTTTGCTGCTCTTCTCAAGATAGTCTTTGTTCCAAAAAGTTTTTAAGACTATCATGATTAGTTTTTACCTTGAAGTGTCTTCCCATTAGTTAAGCTCTCCATTTCTTTAGTGCATGCAGTATTGCTAACATTTCCTTCTCATAAATAGGTTTTTGTAAACACTTTCCTTTGATTGGACGACTTTCAAAAGCAATGGGTTTTCCTTCCTGCATTAAAACAACACCAATTCCATTTCTTGAGGGATCACATTCCACAATAAAGGTTTTGTGAAGTTTTGCATAGCTAATACTGGTGCTCGGCACATTGCCTTTTTAAGATGTTCAAAGACCGTAGTTTCTTCAGGAGTCCATGAAAATTCATCTTTCTTCAATAATGTTGTTATAGGTGCTACTATTCTCCCATAATTCTTAACAAATCTATGATAATACCTTGTTAACCCGAGAAATCCTCGCAACTACTTTATGGTTGTGGGGAATTTCCATTCCCTAATGGCTTTAATTTTGTTAGGGTCTACCTAAACACCCTTGTGAGATACAATATGACCCAGATATTCCACCTCTTGTACTCCAAAGAAACATTTGGATGTTTTGCATATAATTGTTTCTCCTGCAATAGTTTAAGCACCCTGTCAACATGTTGAACATGATCCTTCCAAGACCTGTTGTAGATTAGTATATCATCAAAAAATACTAGCAAAAAATTTCTAAGGAAGGGTTTGAAAATGGAATTCATTAACCCTTGAAATGTAGAAGGTGCATCGTAAGGCCAAAAAGGCATGACCAAAAATTCATAATGACCCTCATGAGTTCGAAATGTCAGCTTTTGGAATATCTTCGCCTTCATTCTAATTCGAAGGATATCCTAACGAAGATCCAACTCAGTAAAATAAATTTCTCCATGTAATTCATCCAATAATTCATCAACAATCAATAAAGAATGGGAAATTTGTCTTTAATGGTGAGCTTAAGGAGCTCCCTATAATCCCACATTCACCATGATCCATCCTTCTTGTGTAAATTAATACCACAGAGCAAGAGAAAGAACTTTGACTAGGTTGAATTATACCCGCCTCTAACATTTCTGCAATCATATGTTCAATTTCGCTCTTTTGGAAGTAAGGATATCTATAGGGCCTGATGTTTGGAGGAACACTTCCTGAAATCAAATGAATAGCATGATCATGATCATGAATAGGCGGGAGTCCTTTGGGAGTTTCAAACACCTTGGAATGATTGTCCAAGACTTGTTGGAGATCTGCAGAAATAGATGATTTTGATGTCGGAACTTCTAGTGAGCATAATTGTGCAATTACGCCGCGTTGTTATTTCTTTAGAAGCTTTGTCATGAAATTAGAGCTTATTATCCTTCCCGGCTTCCCTTCAATACCCTGTAATTCGATTTCCTTTCCTTCCAAAAAAAAATTCAAGAAAAGTTCTTGAAAATTAAAAGTTACCGTCCCCAAAGATTGTAACCATTGTAGTCCTAGTACAACATCAACATCTTCCATTGGAATGGAAATAATTCGACTATTAAATACATATTCCGCATGGATAGCTTGATATTATGGAATTTTCCATAGAAATTTATAGCTCCTCCATTTTCAACCATCACTTGACATTCTCGTGCTGGGTATAGGAAACAATTAAATTCCTTGGCTACCTTACAATGAATAAAATTATGGGTACTACCAGAATAAATAAACACTATTACCTTTTTCTTCTTGATCTCATTCCACTATCTTGGAGAGAGCCTAGGTAGATAATTCCAAATGCGGCTACATTACATGATATGGTCGATTCATTTCTTCCTCTTCTTATTGTTCCCTCGTGTATATCTTCTTCTTTTTCATTTTCTTCTCTTCTTCTTCACAATCTATGTAAAATAATTTCTTTCAACACACTTATGAATTTTAGTGTATTCGCTATCACAACCGTAGCAAAGCCTTTTTATAGCAAATCCCTTTGCTCTTTTTTCTTCCAATTTTTTTGGTGTCAACCTTTTAGGTTGTGCAAATCTAGGATTAGCAACACTTACCTCTTTATAGAAGTGAGTGGTAGGCTTCTCGTCACCATAATTTTACATTCAATCCTTTCTTTCCAACCGGAATGCTCCTCCAATGAATCAGGTTCCAAAACACGAACTTCATGTTGGATGTTATCCTTTAAAGTACCTATGAAGAGATCAATCTTGTGTTCCTTTGGAATATCAGTTACCCTTATATTCAATTTTGGAAGTCCTCAATGTGCTCCCCCACTGAACACTTTTGTTTGAGATTTATCAATTGGCTAAACAAAGTGTTTCTCTTTGTATCCTCATAATGTGCTATCATTTCCTCCGTAAAAATTGACCAAGTGACAATTTTTTTAAGGGAGCAAAGCCATCGATACCATACAAATGTATTTTTCTCTAAATGTAAAGTTGCAATGCGTACCTTTTGTGTGTTTTGCACATTATTGAGATCAAAATATTTCTCCATATGTAGTATCCATGTTACAGGATCCTTGCCATCAAACTTCCTCATATCCATCTTTGGAATATGGTGCTTCTTCCATCCAACATTATAGTTTATGAAATCACGATTAACATTTATTTTTTTCTCATCATGAGTTTTCTCTACTATCTTTTTGCCATTAGGAAACATTTCTTGTATCAACTTTGTCAAACCCTCCATGTCTGCTTTTAGATCATTCTTCATGTTTTCCATGTCGTCTTTCATTTTTTCTTCCATGTCATCCATCTTAGCTTCCATGCCATCCATCTTAGCTTCCACGTCTTTCTTCGAACCATCCATATTATTCTTCAAACCATCCATTTTCGCTTCCATGCCTTTCTTCAAAACTTCCATTTCATTTTTTGTTGCTCTTTGCGAGAGCGAAATTTGGTGCACTTGCTCTTGTAATTTTGATAGATCATGTTGCAATTCTTCATCTTCATGAGTCATAATAGAGCCTTCTTAAGGCTTAATGGGTGTTGAATTATTTTTACGCGCCATTTTAGAATCCAATATCGATACCTTTTACTTGCTTTTGAGGAGCTTGATATTGAAATTGAATTATCTCTATAATTGTGGACCCTAAATATCTGAAATTCAGCCCTGTAGTAGTACTCTGAAGCTTCTTTCAAATTCCACAAGTCTGATCTAATTTGGATTCTCCAAGACAAAGTTATTTCCAATCTCCCACAATGACCTAATTATGGACTGGTTCAGTAGAGCGAACTTGTACGACTTGCCATGTGTCACTGTTTTTTCTTTTGTCTCTAAAATTGATAGCCAAGAAACTAAATTCTGTGTACTTGTGACCAATTTTTATGGCACTCCAATCCGATGCCCAGAGAGAGAGTTATTGAACTTTTCCCACGATCACCTCTTTGAGATGAAATTCAGGAGCCTGAAACAGCACTACCTTCCACAGATCATATCTCCAAAAATATTGCGAACCAAGATCTGAAATTTTTTGACAAATTTCCTCAGGATTTCAGCTTCGCAACATATGAATTTCAGATTCTAACCCTTCGCAGAAAATTTTTTATAGCGAAGATTCCACGATGACCTATTTAGGAGCCTGAAAAAAACCTAACTTCCACAGATCATATCTCCGAAAATATTGCGAACCAAGCTCTCGAATTTTGAGACACCTTCCTCAGATCTCAGCTTCGAACCCTAAAAATTTTATCTTCTGAAACTTTGTAGAAAATAATTTATAGCAAAAATGCCACGATGAGCTATTTGGAGCAGCGAAACCCTAGAATCCAAAGCTCTGATACCAAATGTTGTGTAACCAGCTCCAAAAATAGAAGAAAAGAGATATCAACGCCTTAGAAATAAGCCACTTCGAGGGGGAAACCTCCAATACATTACATAAAATGAACAATTCTTGGATGATACAATTTACAAAACCTCCTTTCTATATATAGGAGTCCATGGGGCCATAATGTAATCCTAGTGGGCCACAATGTAATCCTAGCCCACCTAACAATAATAATTTAAGGGCACAATAATAACAAAATGGGGGTTACAAGGGTACAATAATAACAATAAGGGGGTTACACTAACAACAATAAGGGACTATACTAGTAATATAGGGACCTAACAGTGTTAACCAGGCTCTTCTTCACTTAGGGTCAGTGTGTGGCATGCGTTAATTTTAATTGTTTAAACCCAGAAGTTTTGAGAGTAAAAGAAAAAGTGTGCTGCGTAACTGAAAAAGAAATTTGCAGACTAAAAGAACAGAAAACTAACAACTAGCAAGGCAACGATCTAACCCAAGAAGGTGGGTTTCTCAAAACTAGTCTATGAGAGGGAAAAAACTAGGCAAGGCATGCTAAAAAAGAGGCCAATAGATCTAAGGTCTGGAGGGACTGGGATCTAAAGGGTAAATCTGCTTAAAAGTGGTGCAGAAAGTAGCAAAGAGGCAGGGGCAAGGTTGCTGCTAGAAAAGAGGAGATAATATAAAAATAGAAGAGACAGGGAAGTGGCCTTAGAAATGAGCCCAAACAAAATGATATGAGGTGTTTTGAGAGGAGGAAGAGCCGATCGAAAGGGATCTGAAAAGGAGGTCTCAGATCTGGAATAAATAAGGTTGCAATGCTGGAAATTTAGATGTCTGAAAGAGTAGAAAACTCTCCCACAAAAATTGGAGGGGACTGGAGCCCTAAGGGGCAAGATTCCCACTTAGGTGAGTGAAACAAATGAGAAACTGGTCTAAACGAGCAGAGACGGAGGCCAGGAAACCCTGACAGAAGCTGCAGACAAACCCAGAAAAAGTGCTGGAAAATATGCAGAAAAAGGGAAGGTCGCAGGTTTTAACCTGTTTGCAGTCCAAGACGCAATTTTTGGGAAGAAAAGTGTGACCTCAAGGCCAAGTCACACTTTTTGGGCTGAGAAGTGCGACCTGCAGATCCAGTTTGTTCGGTGGTAGATTTCAGAAAGAGTTGTCGTCTCAACTGCGGCTGATGTCTGTCACCTGCGCAATAGGGCCAGAAACACACAGAAGTTAGAAATTTGAATGTTCGAGGGTTTTCAGGGGTAAAATTAACATAAAAAGAAGAAAAACAAAAAACTGAAGAGAAACCCTAGGGCCTGAAACAGCTGGATATGCAAGAATATAGAAAACAATAGTGATCACAAAAGAAAACCCGTGTGGAGTTGCCAATTGTTAGTATGATTCTTTTTGTCGTAAATGATCACCTTAGCTATGCATACCAAGTAGCCCTAACATCAATTATGGCTGCAAAATATCTTTAAGTTTGCTGCGTAAAATTAAATCTAAGCACAAAAGACATTAAGCAAATAAAATATAAAAAGGCTCCATGCATCCAATGGACAAGACAAGAACAATGTATTAAAAGAATCTTATATTATATTAAAGAATGGGGCACCTGAGAGGAAAACAAGAAAGGTGTTTTCCAGTTCTCCTCAGTGGGATGGGTTCTTGGAAGTCCTCAGTGTTTCAGATCTTTGATTCCTCTCTTTTACTAATGTGGAAAACCTAAACAAACATGGAACTTGGGAGTTCATAAAACAAAAAAAATGGAAAAAGGTGACCAAGAGTAGATCTAGTGTGATCTAATGCAATGGAGGTGACTAATGAAGGGGGAAAACCCTCCTATTTATAAAAAAATATTAGGGTTATCTAGAACTCGGTGCATGAATAAAATATTATTAATCGAATTCTAGAAGCACCCTTTAGGAATATTTTATTATATTTATTGGAGGGAAAAGGATTCTTGACTTGGGTCAATTCCTTTATTTATAAATAATAAATAAATAAATGATTTATTTATCATTTTAGGGAAATGATGGAAATATAATTAAATAAATAATGGTTTATTTAATTATTTATGGATGATTTGGTCAAATTTAACTAAGAATATTATTTAAATAATGATTTAAATAACTTATTCTTAGGAAATAATTAAATAAATAAGGGTTTATTTAATTAATTTCCTTGTTTTGGGTTAAATATGACCGGGAAGTATGAATGAATAAGTTGTTTTAAGTGGTGAAAGCAATTTTACTTAGGGTAAAATTGGTCTGACATGGTGTACTTGGGTTCATCTAATGATAATGGGTTAGATGACCAAAAAAATGGTGTAACAACTTGCAGTAGATTTCATCTTTATTACTCAGAATTCATATGTTTATGCCCTGAATTCCTTTTTTTATCACCCTAATATACATACATACATATATATATATATGTGTGTGTGTGTGTGTGTGTGTGTGTGTGTGTGTGTGTATAATTTCAAAACATCATTGTATCAAGTTTGTTTTTTATCATGATTTAAAATTTGGTTTAGAATTCAAATTAGGATTTGATCAAGGGTAGGTTAGATTCTTATAGTTCAAAGCCCATCCTTAAGCTCAAATAAAGTCTTTTTCAAAGTCCCTTCATGTCAAATATCCATAATTTTCATTTGTGGGTCATTTCCTAAAGTTTCAGATCAAAATTGTTCAATTAGCCCAAAAACCATGTTTTTGTAGCACCACCCGTTGAAAAAAGTTGTTTTGTGCTACGAAAACGCTAATAGTTTCATAGCGCAAACATGAAAAATTTCACTGCAAGCGCTACGAAAGCGCAGATTTATAACTATGTTATTAGTTGAGCTAGAAAATGTCAGAAACCATTGGGAAAGGGTAGCTTAGTGCTATGATGATTCAGGTAATGATGAAATTCAATATACTTACCCACGTTACAATAATCATTGTCATTATAGGGTATGAATGAGGCATCATTTGGTTTTGAGACGACATTTTAAATTTCAAAATCTTTCCTAATTGGTCATTCTCATTTTCCTTTTTCCTCCATTCAAAATGTCTGAGCTCTAGAGTGTCAAACCAAACCTGTGACCAGTTCATACAAAAGTTCTCTACATCAATATTCAAGCGAGGTTGAATAGTTTTATGAAAAGCATGGTAGAAGACAAGAAAATACACAGAGGAGGGCAGTGCTTAAGGCATGAACCTGAAGATATGAGGTCAATAACGGAAGACCCAGCAGTGATGGAGGCATTCAGAAAAGTAGGTTGGTTACGGTTTTGTGAAAATTTGCAAGGATCTCACATACAGGTATCCAAAGAATTTTCTATGAATTTTAGTGGAACAGCTACTATGGTTGGGATGCTAAGTATATATGTTACACCAAAGACTATTGCTGCTGTTGCAGAGATACCAAGAGGTCAAGAAGCTTGGTTTAAAAGCTTCAAATTTTATATGGAACAATGCAAAAATTTCATGAAGGCTGAATACGCAGACATGGACCTTAACAATTCTATTTAAAGAGACTGCATCAAATACACTTATTCAAAGTTGCTACTCAACATAAAGAAGTATTTTACATGTGAAGGCAGATATCACAAGGTTTACACATATCATTTCAAGTTGCTTCTAAATTTCACTGGTAAGATTTCACTCGATTTTCCTTTTTATCTGCATAGGAGTATTGCAAAGATGGTTGATAAAGTGCAAGCAAAGTTTGAAGGGAGTGAAACAGCGTTGTTTCATCATGGTTTAATGAAGTTATTGATTTTAGATGAACTTCAAAAGATAGGAAGGGATTGGTCATCTTTCTTGTTTATAAATTGTTTTGAGGTGGAAACCCTAACTGCTACAAGAAACCCTAAAGCTAAAATAGTTCCATCACCACTAGCAGCGGTACCAAGTCAACCTGTGGCTATAAAACCAAGGGAATTTGTAAAATTGAAGCCAAGGAAACAAATTGAGAAAAGGGTAGAGCAGATACAAATCCTTGATACACCAACTCCATCACCTGCAAAACAGATGTCAAAGGTTGTCAAGATTGCAAAATAGAAACAAGTTGTCATTAAGCAGGAAATCAAAATAGTAACTAGAAACCAAGTAGTGGCATCAAAAGAAAAGGCAGTTTTTACAGACGACAACCCAGTAGTAAAGGGAAATATAGGAGACATTCTTCATGCTATTGACATAGAGGAGACACCCATTGTTCAAGCAGAGTTCATTGGGGAAGATGAAGCTTACATCTTTCAAGAAAGAAAGCCTATGACTAGACATGCTAGGAAAATGAAGGAAGGCAGCAAGGAAGTTAAAAAACCTACTGAGGCACCTAAAGCTCCTGAAGAAGTTGTTGATCTCTCATCACCTATAGTGAAGCATACAACTAGTAGAACAAAGAGGGGAAAAGAGCAAATGCCAGAGAAAATAGAGTTTCAACATCTTGAAGAAAAATTGAGGTTAGAAAACCAAGAAATTGTTGTGATGAGAAAGAGGGCTAAAAAGCATAGTGTTGAGAAAGAAGAGTTTAAAAGAATGAAAGCACCGTGGGAAGGACAAAATAGTTCTATTTTTGAAACCCCAAGTAGTGCAGAGCATTTTTTCAAATGGACAGTTCCAGGAAGCCAAGTTTGTTAGAGTAATAAATACTCACTTGAGAGCTAATAATAGAAGACTTAAATATCAAGTGGAGGACTTGGAGCAATAGATGAAGTTGATTCAGGATGAGTTAAAGAGCAGAGGTAGTAAAATAACATTCATTGAAGAGCCAATAGCTAAATTAAGTGAAAATGAAGAAGGAACCTCAAGTAAGCTAATAATAACTGTGTTGTGACAGTTAATATGGTTTTTAAATGTTGCAAACAAGTGTATTTCAAGTTTTTGACATATCTACATTTTCATTTTTGAAAAAAATGGACAAAGCTACCCACTTAGTAGTTTCATAGTGCAAACAGTGTAAAAAAGCATAAAAGCGCTACGAACTTGTTGTAGCAGCTTTTATACTCATTTTACTCATTTTTTGAAAGGATGAAAGGTGAGTTAACGACTAGAATTGATATAGGAGATGTATTAAAGGGTAAATTAAATGATGAGAGTGCAAAGAAGTCAAAAAATTGCAGAATAACGATTAAAATGGCAATGTTATAAAAACACTACGAATCTGGTTTGTTTTTGTAACACAGTGTATTGCAGCTCATTTGAACAGTTTGAAGATGGTTTTGGATAGTTGGAGCCTATGGAGGAGTTTTGGGATGTATTAAATCAATTCAAATAGTTAAGGACATAGAAATAAAGAGTATATCATAGTCATAATATTCAAAGAAATCACAAGTCTCTATACATATAAAACAGGGGACTGTTTCCTATTTTCATGGAGATCAACAATATAGTCATGAAGAACTGAAGCCCATCATCCAAATTCGAATAAGTGAGGATAAACTTGGAAATTATGTAAATTAAGCATTAAGCAGTTTGAGTCCTTTTTGGAATAGGACTGTTTAAGTGGATTAGGTGTCTTTTTGTAATAAATTCCATGCCTTATGGTTAGGCAAGGTGTCAGTAGTTAGGAATTCGATGTATCTAGCCTAGAGGTAGATCATCTCATGTTGTAAGAGGTCTATTAAAGGCTAGGAGGTCGAATTAGTATGGGTTGGAATTTTTTGGAAAAACTGTGCTTATTGTAATTGACTGGTTTTCAACTAATACAAAGATTTCCTGCTTAACCAACTTGAGATTCAAAATGAGTTTTAGTGTGTTCCTATTTTATTTTCATCTCTTTTATTATCCTATTGTAGTGGTGTTTATCTATATTACTCGAAATTCATTTTTTTGATTCTATGACTCCCTATATAAATGAACTGAATGTGTTTCTACAGCTTCATATGTGTTTATCTCTTGACTAAAACTCTGATATGCCTCAACTTCCATGTTAAGTAGATTTGCTAGATTACTAAAACTATTTTGACTCCATAAGCCCAATGTGTACATGCTGATGTGATTCTCAGCCTATATCTATCATTGATCTATTTATTACCCCACATAGAGTTAGCCATCTATATTTTTATCGAAATGATTAACCCTTGAGAGAGCCCTCTCAGGCTGAGGAGGCTAAGCTTCAGTCAAAATATTAGGTTTGAAGTATTTATATGAAGTTGACTGATCAAGTAGCCTATCAGATCCAATTTTGTGATAACACCTTTATTGATGAAATGACTATGTTTCCCTATGTTCTATGTGTGACTTACCTTTGTTAAAGACTCTTATCTACCTTAGCCTCCATGTCAAGAAACCTTGCCACTAAAATCTACTAATTTGTTGACTCCATAAGCCCAATGGTTACAAGCCTATATTATTTTCAACCTACATACACAAAAGTCAAGTTATTTTTCAAGTAGAGTTAGCCATCTAATCCTATCAATATCTAATATCATAAACCCATTTGAGAGAGCCCTCTCGGATTGAAGAGGCTAAGCTTCTGTCAAAAGCTGGTTTGAAACAATTACATAAAGTTGTCTGATTAGCAGCCAATCAAGTGCAATTTTTTGATAACAAAAGGAAAGGGAAGGGGTTCTGCGATGGCCGAGATGTGATAACCCCTTTAATCTCTCCAAAATTTCTCCCTAATTTCCTGATATTGTGCTAATTTATTCTCCAATATTGATCTTCCAGTGGTAGGGTGCAAGTCTCTAAATCATCTCCTTCTCCAAATCTGCATAATCTACCAAATATTCTCACAATATTCTACAAAAATAACCAATATTAGGCACGAATATGCAATTACCTTTAAACCTTCCTAAGAAAATATTGAAGCATAAGTAAACATTATTAAGTGTAGAAGGAGAGATTTAATATATATATTCATGTGCATAAGGAAGGTAGATGGGCTTAAGAAAGGTTAGATGGGCCTTATTTTATGTCTAATTTAGAGGCCCATCATCACCCCCCTATTGAAATTGTTTCTCATCCTCTGAGCAACCTATTCATCCTCCATGCCTTATGGTTTTTCTTGCATGTTGGCTTATTTCATTTTCTATTTATTGGCCCATGCGCTGCTCCTACTGCTAATCTTCTTGTTATTCTTCTTGTAGGTGCTTCATGGAGGTCCTCAGATGCCTTAAGATTTTTTTTTTTTGCATGAAAAGAGGCGGTGGATCCACATTTTATTCGATTTTTTCTTTTTTTGCTCTCTTTTTTTTTTTTAATTTTTTTTTTTTTTTGTATTGCATGCAAAGTAAACTCACATCTCTTTTTCCTGTGAACTGAGTTAACCCTTGGTTATCCCTTGGAATTCCTTGTCTTGTGTTACAATGAACTACTTACCACCCACTTTCTCAAGTCCTTTTTACTTTTGTCTTGTTCCTTTTCTTGGTGGAAAAAGTGAGGCTAGTTGCTAGATAAGGCTGAGGTGTAAAAACTTTCCTTCTCACACATTTTAATTTTTTATTAAGCTAAAATAGATTCAAAGAAAGGGTTAGATTATTGCATACCTGAGCCTTACCATTGATTTGTTTTAGCAAGTGATATTGAAGCTGCTGATATGGTTGTTGAAACTATCTTCGATGGCTATGAAGCTGCACGTGATAATCTGCTTGAGGTCCTTTTGGAGCTTCTGGGCATAGGAGGAGGAAGTCCAAGTTTGACTACCTTTAACTAGGGTGTTGACTGACTTTTATTTTTGTGCCAACTTGTTATTTTTCTGCTTGCAAAGGTTGGAGAGAACCTACATTCATTAGAGAGAGATACATGGATATTTTATTTTTTATTTTTATTTATTTTATTTTATTTTATTTTATAAGGCCTACTAGCTGCCTCAATGAGGTTTTCAACTAGAAGGTCTGCCTAGGCACCTCAGAGGAGGTTTTTACCTGGGATATTTTATTTTTCTCTTTTTTATTTCAACCCAATCACTGCCTCATGGAATTTTTCAATCAGTGGGCCAATCTCAGATGCCTCAAAAGAGGTTTTCACCTGAGATTTTATTCTTTCCTTTTTTTTATTTTTTTATTTTTTCACTTTCCTACTTTACTTGAAAAAATTTCAAGTATAGGAATACTTCCAAAGGATCCATGTACACATCAATATGACAGATAAAATCATGTGCACACTTGGAATACATGCTTTGACATGTACTTGAATATGAGAGATGAATTTCTTTGACTTGGATTGTATCAAATACTATTGGAGAAGAGTGTATTGCTGCAACTTAATGACTATTTGGAACCATATGATAATATAGTTTTGATGTCCCTAGTTCACTTGCTGAGTTGGACCACCTTGTATATCGTCTTCTATTATGGAATTAAAATCTTCCTCTTTTTGCTGATTGTTCTCTTGAACACATGGAGGAAATGTTGGTAAACATTAGGGAAATTTCTCAACATCTGATTCTAATATCTACTCTTCATCCAGTGCAGCCCTCGGTCTTTTGATATCCTCATTTGGATCTTCTTCTTCTTGATGTTGTCCTTCAATGACATTAATAAAATCTCTTCTTTGCAATACCTTTCTTGAACTAAGATGCAGACCATTTAGATCAAGAGGATATGTTTTGTAGTGTTGTACCTCAGCATTATAAGTGAGCTGAGATACTTCATTGTATGGGTTTGGAAATTGTGGTACAGGTAGTTGAGTGGTGGTGGATATATGAGATGGATGTGGTTGTGGTGGAGGTGGATGGTAGGGATAGCATGGAGTTGGGTATGGAGGATATTGAGGGAAATATTGAGGATGTTGATAATTTTCCCAATAAGGACCTTTCCAACCATATTGCCAAGATTGGCTTTGGGGTTGAGATGGCCAAGGTTTCCAAGGAGGGAGTGTGTCCCAATTATTTTGAGATGGATGTGAATAAGCTTGAAATTGTGAAGTGGGTCCTTGCATCATATCATGTTGATTAGGCTGCTAGGGTCTCCTTGGAGCTACATAACATATATTCTTTGGTGATTTCCTTACTCCATTGTCTTCCTATTAAACTTCTTTAAACCCGGGGAATGTTGAACAACATTTAGTAGCATATGATTCTACATGGATAACAGAAATATCAACATCTTATTTTTTCTCATTTTGCATTCTTAACATTTCTACTTGTTCACTTAGATTGCTAAGAATTTATGTTAAATTTGTCAAGAAAATTTCCAAGTTCATCTTGCCTTACAAATTTTGATGCAAACTTACTTAGTCTTCGGCTTCCTCCTGATATGCGCTTGCATGTTTTAAAATTTTCTTCAAATGACAATTGACATACATCTCCTTTACTCATGAGATTAAGGAGATCAATCCACTCATCCCTAATTGTTGTAAGTAAGAGGGGTTTAAGTGTGTAAAATCATAGATGATGCAATTTTTTCCTCTTAACATTATACGTGAACCTCTCTATTAGATCCTCAAGGCTCTCATATTCTTCTTGGTTCATTCTAAAAATCTCTTCTCTAAGATCACGATTTTTGTATTTTTATAGAAATATATTTTGCATATCATTCCATGATCTTATTGAATTAGTACTTAGACTCATGAACCATTTAAGAGATCTATATTTCAATGTTGCAGGAAAAAATATCAATTTTTGAGTGTGTGATAAGTAGCCATAAGATCTACAAAGTATCTCAAATTCAAAGAGAAATTTTTCTGAATCCTCTGTCCTCATACCATGGAAGTTGCGAAGAAAAGATGGAGGGATGTTCTTCATATGTACATTGATTTCCATGTCTTGAATGGGAAAACCAATAAGATATTCTTCATTGTTATCATGTCCATCCATCTCTTCTACTTTCAAAAGTGTTTGGTGATGTGGTTCTTACTGTGCCACATGGTTAAGTGGGGGGTTGGTATTGGAGAAGTATTTTTTTTTTAATTTCTGAGTATCCCTACTCCTATGAGGCATGAAATTTAGATATTTTGTATTTTTCAATACTTCAGAAACATCCTGAAAAAGGAAAGCAAAAAATAATGCTAAAATAGAATCAAATCGTCCACTAGCCACCTCCCTGGCAACGACAAAAAAAAGTGGTGAACCTTGGTATTGCACCAAGAGTGCTGCAACTCCCAGGGGATGCCCTACTTTATTTTATCAACTTGGGGTTTGTACAAACTTGGAGGTGACAGTGCTATATACACATCAGAGGCATTATGTCTATGTAATCCTCTTCTGCTTTACGAAAGGGTGTTATTTCTAAGGGTTCTCAGTGAATTTTTTCACACTTTAAAGAGACTAAACTAAGTTGGAGAAAGGAAATGATAGAAAGGAAACTAAATTAAATTGCAGAAATGAAACTAATTTAAATTTCAGAAAGGAAACTAACTTAAACCGCACTTAACTTGGCCAATCAACTAAACACACCCTACTCTATCTATCATGCTCCTATCTATGTAGCTATTCAAGACCTAATTCTAATTTGAAGTGGTCTTTCCTATAGTTTGGAGGAAAAAAAAGGGCTAAACAGGCTAATGGAGGGCTTAAGACATGAAACAAGGCTTAGAAGTGGAAATATGGGGTTTAAACATTATTAAAACTTCATTATAGCACAAAAAGGCTTTGGAGAAGAATGATTTGAAAAGTGCGATGGCAGAGAAGGGGGAGTACAATTACGGAGCGGGAGAAAAGTGCAATTTGTGAAAAGGGAAAATCTGCGAAGTGCGAAGTGTGATGGGGTAAACATTGCGATTTGTGATGTGGTAAATGTTGTGAAGTGCGATATGCGATATTGTGATATTGCAATCGGCTATTGGAAGCATTACATGTTAACGAAAACCAATTAAACTGTGGGAAGTGCCAAATGCAACGAGTGATGTGGCGGTGGGACTAGCAGTGGAGTGCAATCGCAATATCACAATCAGTGGATCGAAGCGGTAAGTCTTAAAAGAAGAAAAAAGAAAACACTGCAAAGTGTAAATGCGATGTACGATAATGGGCGAACCGAGAAGAAAAGGGTAGAGGTTAAAATTTTAAATATTTTCAACTGTTTTTGGGTTAAAAAGGTAAAGGTGAGGTGAAAAGGGAAAATCGCTGAGATGTTGATGAATGACAAAGGAAAGGGAAGGATTTCTGCGATGGCCAAGATGTGATAATTAGGATATTCCGAGGTAAAAGATCACAGGAAAAAAATTAATGGTTTGTATGAATAAAAAGGGTGTGGAAGCTGATAGGAAGAGAAAATAAGGAGCGAAAAGGAGCGTAATAGAGGTGTTTGGAAGTGTAACATAGAGATGGAAAATGAAGCGAGAATGTGAGGGTGAACTTCTTCGGAACTTTAATACTGCTTCCTGCAAACAAACCTGTGGATTCATGCATGGGAAAACATAAAATAATGCATGATAAAAACAATGAACATAAATCAGTTTTTTGGCCTATGGGGAAGCATAGCCCCCTCAATCTCTATTGACAGAGATGAGAAGGGAAGTATAGATCCACTTTTTTTAGAGTTTTATCCTTCATTCTATTAAGAAAATGAAAACCTACAGTAGCAATTTGAAACAACAACTCGAAACTCTCATAAGCAAGATTAACGAAATGAGAGAAACAAAAAATAACTAATGGACAAAAAAAAACTATCTAAATGACAAAAAGGAAAGAATGGTAACAGGAAGAGAATCTGCGGCACATGGATTGGGCCCTAACCCACGAGTCTCACTCCCTAAAACTAGATTAGTAAAACAGCACCTGAATAGTCATTGCATTACAAAAAAAAATATAGTCTTATTACATCTCGAAGGTCTTAAACAACAAAATCCTGATAGAATGGAAAACGAATAGCATGGGATGGAATGGACTGCATCGAATGGCTGGATTGAAATGGACCAGAATGGAATGCAAGTTGACCAAGCATCCTTCCTAGCTCTAGCTCTACTCTATTTATTCTATTATCACTATAAAAAAATTTCCAAATTTGGATAGATTACTTGGTTCCTAGTTATGGTTTTAGATAGGTGTGAAGTCATGTTAAGTTTTTAGGGGTTAATTGATAGGGTTAGAGTCTCATTTCCATTCACAAAATAAAGTCTAGCAACATTATTTCATACATTGACAATCTTATACCATGTTTGGAAAGTAAAATTTTAAACCATTTTGAAAAAAAAAATTATTAAGCCACGAAAACACATTTTCGTAACGCAGACAGTGTAAAAAAAATGCTTTTGCGCTATGAAAATGCTGGTCATTTCGTAGCGCAAAACCCTAAATTTGCATTGAGTGCACTACGAAATTAGGGATTCATAGCATGTCTTGTCAATTATCAAATCCACTAGAATTCCATTAATCATTCATAATTAGGTGTCAGCCAAGAGTCTTTTCTCATGCATGCAACCATTCATAGTCATCATAACATTCATTTAAGATCATTTGTCTTATGTCATTTTCAAATTTGAAAGGGGCTATTTTTGGTTTTATTGTCTCATGAAAGAAACACACGATGCATACCCTCTTCCGAATGGTAAGCTCATGGTAAGTAGCATTCGTTAAGCGAGGCAGTTTACTCTGAAATCAATCGAGGCTATTGGTTACAGGTTTTCAAAAGCACATAGGAAATTTAAGGAAAGGAAGAATCACCAGTCAGACCACTATTTAAGGATGGAGTTTGAAAGAATTGAGGCTCTAATCAAAGAAAAATTAGTTGAGGATGCCTTCAAGAAGACAGGATGTTGGAAGTTCTATGAAAAATTGCAGGGAGGTCATAATCAAGTGAAAAAATAATTTTCTCTTCACTTCACAGGTTCAAATACAAAGGTTGGTCTCTTAAACTTGACAATTTCCCCTGAAATTATATCATCAGTGACAAAGATTCCGAGGGGAGAAGAAATATGGTTCAAAAACTTCAGATTTGATACGGAACCTTGTAAAATTTCTTTGAAGCCAGGGTTTGAAGAGACAGATTTAACTAAAGCAATGCCAAGAAGCTACATCAAGAACACCTATGCCAATATACTTTGAAACATTCAAAGGTACTTCACCTATGAGGAAGATACCATAAGGTGTACTCTTATCATTTCAAGCTCCTGTTGCATTTTACTAGAATGATTTCTTTGGATTTTCCTTTCTTCTTGTTTCGAAGTTTAGCTAAGATGGCAGATAAAGTGCAGATGAAAGCTCAATACTGTGAAACTTTAATTTTCCATCATGGTCTAGTAAATTGATTATTTTACATGAACTTCAGATAATAAATAGAGAATAATATACATTTTTGTTTTTGTGTGGATTTGGGGTGGAAACACAAGGAGAAGGTGTTAGCCCTAGGGCCAAAGTAAAATCATCATCATAAACCAGTGAACCTGCAGAGACAAGATTAAAAATAATTGTCAAGTTAAAGCCTAGAAAACAAGTGAAAGAGCCAAAGATTAAAACACCAGTAATTATTCAAGAAACCCCTCAACCTGCACAAAAGAGGACTGTTGGAAATACTGAGAGGGGGGTTGAATCGGTATTTCTTTCAATTAGAGAATTAGTTAATATTCAATCATTATCAGTGTTTGTACAATGATAGTAGAAAACAAGAGGAACACAAATGAACATAGTTTTTAAGGTGGAAACCCACTCTGGGACAAAAAACACCTAATTCTTTTCTAATAATTCTTTTCAACTCCAATTGAAAATAAAGCTCCAACTTCCTAGAATCTGGAAAAGCATTCTTCTCCAGCTCCCACTGGATGGATGCTCCAATGCCCGAGATTCTTCAGTAGTCACTGAACGGATTCCCCAACACCTAATGAGCTACAACTCACCCTAGCACCACCCTACCACCCTATAGAAGAATAAAAGAAGAATGGACTCCCGTACCAGGGAAAATGGTCCACTTTAAAGCGATATATAATGATGTAGAAGAATAAGATTTACTAGACCATCACCCCAACTTTGAAACTACCACCTAATGATGATCCTAGACCTCCCAACACTGCCTCTTCAACGCTTGCCAGATAGACACTAGTACAATTTGTACAATAATGTATTTACAATGACTAAGTACAATGATACCTTTACAATGATTGTATGCAGTGCTGCCCACTTGAAGACTTCATATGATGAACTTCTTGCTGCTGTTATGCACCTTGGTTGCTGCTCTTGTCACGCTACCTTCTGCTGCACCTTGTTTTGATTTTCTGCCATTGAAAGTCTGGTCCTTTGCAATCCTTGACAACACATGATCTAGCTTTTTCTTGTTTTCTAGGAGCTCAATATTGAATCTGGTATATCTCTGTTATTTCAGATCCTCAATATCTAATTTTCGGTCCTATAATAGTCCTCTAAGTCTTCTTTCCAATTCCATAGGTCTCACCCAATTTGGATTCTTCAAGAGAGAGTTATACCCAATTTCTCACACTGCCCTAATTATGGATTGTTTCAGTAGAGTGCACTTGTACGACGTGCCATGTGTCACTTTTTATTCATTTACCTCTAAAATTTATAGAATGAAAATTAAAGACTATGCACTATCTTCCAATTTTTATGGAATTCCAATCCGATACTCAGAGAGAGAGAGTTATGATGATTTTACCAAGGTCACTTCTTTGAGATGAATTTCAAGAGCCTGCAAAAACCCTTACTTCCACAGATCATATCTCCAAAAATATTGGGAAAATTTATCTAAACCTCTTATTGCAGCTTCCTCAGGATTTCAGCTTCGCCTCATAAAAATTTCAGGCTCTGAGCCTTCGTATAAAAAAAGTTAGAGCGAAAATTCCACAATGACCTGTTTCAGATGGCCAAATCCCATGCATAACGAGGAAATGAAGATCACAATTTATATGAATGCTTAAGTTGAGAGGGGCTTCAACAAGTTAACGTGGGAGGGATTTTAGGAGCTTAAAAAATAGTAATTTTGACTTTTCAATAACCCATGCCTCAACCCCATGGGTTTTTAGCCCACTAACTGGGGTACAAACTTCAAACATGAATATCTCTCAAACCGTGAAGAATTACATGGCGTGCCATATATCAATGGAAACATCTCGACAAGTAGAAACCATAAAAAGAATTATTGATCCAAAATATATAAATTTGATAGGTCAAAATTCCCATCCAATATTGGGTTAGCCTCTGGTGCTGCTTGGGTTGACATCAATGACAACCGCTGATCAAAAATCTCCCCCTTTGGCATTTATGGCAACACAAGTACTCCCCCTGCGATCATGAAACCTCTTCCTACAACATTCTCTCCCCCTTTGACATCAATGGCAAATGGTGACTCCCCCTTAAACACAACCATCCTGCAGACCTGTACACACTTCCACTCATGCAGACACACAACCGTCCTGCAGAACTGTACACACTTCCACTCCCCATTTTTATTCTAAAAAAGGAAAATCTAATGAGAAATTGGGAGAATCCCAAGCTACTGGAAAAGATATTCCAATGTTGGTGAATATTTAATATGTGATTCTTTTGGTGCTGCTTGGAATCTTGCTACTTGTCCGACTGCTTGCATAACATTTGGTCGGGAGGTTGTTACATATAGAAGACTACTAATCATAGTTCTGTAAAACCTTTGATCCACATCCTTAGATGAGTCGTCAATGCTCAATTTGCAACCAAGTAAACACATCTCTAAATCACTTTGCACCTTTGTAAAGACATCATCATTACTACCAATTATTGTATCATACTCTTTAGCTATTATACATGCTTTAGTTGCTTCATCAAGAACATATATGTCATTTGGAGCTCGACTTGCTGTAGACACAATTTCACCATACACGCCTTTCCTGATTTCACATTTTGTGGAGTTGAATAGTAGTGTGTGTCCTTGATCACACATTTTTCCAACACTGAGCAGATTGTGATTCATGTTTTCAACCAATAGAAAATTCTTGGATAGAACATCTTTGCTTCCGAGAGTGACAGTACCTAATCCTATAACATTTGAAGATCCATCATTTCCAAAGGACACAGTTCCATCCTTCTTCTCTTTCAGAGATACAAATTTATTTCTATCTCCAGTCATATGCGTTGAGCAACTACTATCAACATACCACACATCTTTGTTCTTTTGAGCCTTGAGAGCGAGAGCACAATTATCATTCTTCTTCTTCTTCCATGTTCGTTCATTCTGTGGCTTCGAAGATTCTTCTGGAGGATTTTCAAGTCTGCAGTCTTTGGCTATGTGTCCAAATTTTCGACATTTGTAACATTTAATATTATTTCTTAAATGTTCAAATCTATTGATATTTCACTGAGCCCTGGGAGGTTCATATTTGATAGATCTCTTGGAATTGTATTCGTTCCTAGGGTACGTGTGACATTCTACAACTTTATGACCAGATTTTTCGCATGAAAAATAGTAGCCATAAAAAATATGTTGGTACCTGGATGGAAATTTTCATCGAGGAATTGTCTTCCAAGGTTGTTCTTGCGAATATTGTCCAATGAAGTCTACATGCATGTCAGATCTCATAGGTTCATTGTATTTTGTTATAGAAGGTCCTGCTTCTTCTTCTTTGTAACCGATGCCAGTTTTGTCGTTGTAAGATCGTTGATTGTTGATGAGTTCTTCCAATTCCCTTGAGCTGTTGGCATAGATTTGGATATTTTTTCCTTTCTTCACTTCCTCACGCAGCGAGACTACTTCGGCTTCTAATTCTTCCCTTTCTTGGTTGCTTTCTTCCAACTTCTTTTGAAGTGACTCTTCAATGCATTTGTGTTCTTCAACTTCAATTTTGAGACCTTGAACTTGTTCTTCAAGAGTTTTGGAATGGATCTTCTCTGCCTTGAGATCTTTTATAAGCTTGATTGTTTCCTCATAAAATTCGTCTATGGTCCATCCTTCTTCTTCGTTGTTTGATACCTCTTGCTTATTGTGCTTGGGTTTATTGTGCTTGGCCATAAACAATACTCTCTCGTTCGCTTCTTCTTCACTATCATTGTCTTCATCGGATGATGAGCTATCTTCTTTAGAGAGATAGTTCCTTTTGGATCCTTGCTTGTTGAATTTCTTAAAGCCTTTCTTTCTTTTTGAGTTGCCATTACTTTTGTTTGGAAATTTTGTTGCAAAATGCCCAACCTCATTACAGCTGAAACATATCAATGGAAGTTTACCTTTGAATTTTCCCTTACCAATTTGTAGTTTTCTCGTGAAGTAAGCATATTCTTCATCTGAAAGACCTTCTTCATCATCTCCCTTTTCTTCACACTTGTAGGTGCATGTCTTTTCAATTGAAGGTTGTTTATCCTTATTGGTTTTCTTAGACACAACGAATGCAGTTTCTAGATGCGAAGTGCCCTCTTCTTCATCAAGTCTCATTTCATATGCTATGAGAACTCCATGTAATTCCTCTTTGCTGAGTTTGTCCAAATTTGCACTGTATTCTAAGACCGATACCTTTGGGTTGAATCTCCCTGGTAACGTTCTAAGAATCTTCTGTATAATAGTCTTCTTGTCAACTGGCTCTACCAATCCTTCCAGAGTATTGGTTACTTCATCAACGTATTGAAAGTATGCAGCAATGTTGCAATCTTCTTTCATTCCGAGTTGCTCAAATTTTGCTCTATGGATTTGATGCTTTTCTTCTTCGACATTTGAGTCACCTACATATATATTCTCAAGCTTGTCCCATACATTTTTGGCAGTTTTACAACCCAAAACCTTATGATAAGCAGATTCAATAAGTCCATTGATAATAATATTCTTTGCTTTTGCATTATATACCAAATTCTTCTTACCTTGTTCATCCACAATTGATGTAAATCCATTTTGAACAGTATCCCATACTTCGTAACCTTGCACCAAGAGATATACCTCCATTCTTCCTTTCCAAAGTGCATAATTATTTTCATTGGATAGAGGTACACCATTCTTGGTATACTCCATGACCTCCTTCCAGCTGTTAAACTGCTATTGAAGGAACCAAGCTCTGATACCAATTGTTGGAAATACTGAGAGGGGGGGTGAATCAGTATTTCTTTCAATTAGAGCATTAGTTAATCTTCAATTATTATCACTATTTGTAAAATGATAGCAGCAAACAAGAGGAACACAAATGCACACATTTTTTAAGGTGGAAACCCATTCCGGGACAAAAACCACCTAATGCTTTTCTAATAATTCTTTTCAACTCCAATTGAAAATAAAGCTCAAAATTCCTAGAATCTAGAAAAGCATTCTTCTCCAGCTCCCACTGGATGGATGCTCCAACGCCCAAGATTCTTCAGTAGTCACTGAACAGATGCCCCAACACCCAATGAGCTACAACTCACCCTAGCACCACCCTGCCACCCTATAGAAGAATAAAAGAAGAATGGACTCTCGTACCAGGGAAAATGGTCCACTTTACAATGATATAGAATGATGTAGAAGAAGAAGATATACTAGACCATAACCCCAACTTTGACACAACCACCTAATGATGATCCTAAACCTCCCAACACTGCCTCTTCAACCCTTGGCAGATAGACACTAGTACAATTTGTACAATAATGTATTTACAATGACTAAGTACAATGATACCTTTACAATGATTGTATGCAGTGTTGCCCACTTGAAGACTTCATATGATGAACTTCTTACTGCTGTTATGTAGCTTGGTTTCTTCTCTTGTCATGCTATCCTCTGCTGTACCTTGCTTTTCTTTTATGCCGTAGAAATTTTGGTCCTTTTCAATCCTTGACAACACATGATCTAGCTTTTTCTTGTCTTCTAGGAGCTTGATATTGAATCTGGTGTATCTATGTTATTTCATATCCTCAATATCTGATTTTCAGTCCTGTAAATTCCTCTAAGTCTTCTTTCCAATGCCATAGGTCTGATCCAATTTGGATTCCTCAAGAGAGAGTTATACCCAATTTCTCACACTGCCCTAATTATGGATTGTTTCAGTAGAGCGCACTTGTACGGTGTGCCATGTATCACTTTTTCTTCTTTTGCCTCTAGAATTGATAAAGCGAAAACTAGAGACTGTGTTCTATCTACCACTTTTTACATAATTTCAATCTGATACTCGGAGAGAGAGTTATGACGATTTTACCAAGGTCACTTCTTTGAGATGAATTTCAGAAGCCTACAAAAACCCTTACTTCCACAGATCATATCTCCACAAATATTGTGCAACTTGATCTGAAATTTTTACTATAGCTTCCTTAGGATTTTAGCTTCGCCTCAAGAAAATTTCAGCTTCTGATCCTTCGTAGAAAAAAATTTAGAGCGAAAAGTCCACGATGACCTATTTCAGATGGCCAAATCCCATGCATAAGGAGGAAATGAAGATCACAATTTATATGAATGCTTAAGTTGAGAGGGGCTTCAACAAGTGAAAATGGGAGGAATTTTAGGATCTTAAAAAATATTAATTATCACTTTTCAATGACCCATGCCCCAACCCCATGGGGTTTTATCCCACTAACTGGGGTACAAAATTCAAACATGAATATCTCTCAAACCGTGAAGAAGTACATGGCGTGCCATATATCAACGGAAACATCTTGACAAGTAGAAACCATAAAAATCATTATTGACACAGAATATATTAATTTGATAGGTCAAAATTCCCATGCAATATTGGGTTAGCCCCTGGTGCTGCTTGGGTTGACATCAATGACAACCACTGATCAAAAAGGACAACCAAAGGTAAGGAAACAATACATGAACATTCAACCAGCAAATCAACCTAGAAAATATTGACTAGAAGTCAAATAGCAAGGGTAAAAGGAAAAACGGTGGTTTGAGAAGAAGATCCAGGTTTAAAAGGTAGTTTGAATGATATTTTACAAGCTATTGATATTAATGAATCTCCTTTAGTTCAGGAGGATTTTATATGTTTGGATGAAGGTAAATCTAAGAATATTAAGTCTTCCAAAAAACTATATTTTAATGATGAAATTTTAGAGTTTGTGTTCAAGCCGAGAAGGCCTCTGACTAGGAATTCAAAAAATTTGCAAGGGCTAGATGTGGAGTTAGATAAAGCTGGAGAAGTTTCAAATGTTTATGAGGAACCCATAGACCTTTCATCACCTATGCCTGAAGATGACAGAAACAGAGTTTTCAATACTCAAAGAGAAAAGAGTAGTTATGAAGGAATTAAAGAAAAGTTGATACTAGCTAATATTGAAATTTCTAAGCTTAAGAATAAAGAAAGAAAACATGTTTTTGGGAAGATAAACTTCAACAGAATTAAGGCTTTGTGGGAGCTTGAACTAGTCTCAAAACCTAAAACGGTCAGCAGTGAAGCTCAGTATTTTACCTGGACTCTTTGTGCAATCAAAGAGGCTAAATTTGTGAAAAGGATAAATGTTAATTTAAGGGCTACTAACAGAAGGTTGAAGAGATAGATTGAATATCTTGAAATTCAATTGACAAACTCTGAAGGTCATCTACAGCAGAGGTAAGGCAGTAAGTGGCAAATCCCTAATACAGTTTTGTTTTGGGAAGGACACCAATTTTTGAAAACATTGCAAAGTTGACTTATGTTGATTGTTAAGGTCTATTAGCATCAAGAAAATCATTAAAGGGTTGTAAATACTCTTAAGATCTGAATATTATGAAAATACTGTGTAAAAAGGAGTTACACAATAGTTTTGTAGCGCGCTACGAAACTACTGTAGTTGCACTTTGAAAATTTTTGTGAAATTTTTGAGAGGTAAACAGCTTGGGTTCTGAATTCTGTTGCTTCTGGTGGTTAGAAAGGGTTCACAAATGAAAGACCAAGTCTCAAGGCAAAAGAAAGTGGATGGTTGAGAGATGTTTACCAAGATACAAATTCTGTGCTACGAAAACACCTACTCATTTCGTAGCGCAATCATACACTTTCTCCTTTTACTTTTTCAAAAGGCTTAGTTTCTGTATAGGTGGAAAGGTATGGTTCCATGGAGGTGAAAACACATGTCACTTATCTCAAAAGGTCAACATTTCCATTAAAAAGAGTTTGAAGATCATCAAGAAGGAAAAGGCTAAATTATAGGAAACAACTCCCCTGTTTTGTAGGGAAAGTAAGACATGAACTAGCATGATAACATAACAAGATTGTAGGCATCATTAAGGTCTAATATATGGAGGAAAAACTATTATATATATATTATTTAAGTTCTAGATAAGGTTTTTTAGACATAATAAGGAATTTTACTCCTATTTGTACTAGGAATTCTAGAAGAGACAGTTAACTGTCAGATGTAATTAATAGTTAGTTTTAGGAGCAAATAGGTGTCAATTTAAGATAGAATTCGAATTCCTATGATGATGGATCATAGAATCCAAGGTTGTAAATATTCTATATGTAGCATGAGGTCGAATTCCTCAAGGTTGGCAATTTTCATTAACAAGAAAACTATGTCACTATAGCAGACTCTATGTTTTTATCTTAATACAGATATTGGCTTACTACTCAGGATTCAGAAAGAGTTTTTAATGTTTGATCTTCCTATGGATTTCCTTATCTACCTATTTGTAGTGGTATGAATGTATATTACCTAGAATTCATTGGAAAATGTTGTAACTTCCTGCATATGTTTGTAAACTATGTTTTGTTCACTCTGTTACTGTTTTGCTGATATATCTAAAAACTTTGAAATGCCCTGACTTCCATGATAGGCTAATTTTGATGTTTTGTGGAAACATACCTTGACTCCATAGCCCAATAGATGTTTTTTGATCAGTAATTCAACTATTCATACACTTTTATCCAATTTATTCCTAGAGTTATCCATCTAATCCTTAATTCAAAATCTTAAACCTAGTGAGACAACCCTCTCAGGTTGAGGAGGCTAAGCCTGAACTAAAAATCTAGTTTGAATTAGTTACTCAGAGTCTACTTGATTAGTAGCCTATCAGGGTCAGATTTTGTGATAACATATTCTATAGGGAAGCTACCAACAACTCCCTTTAAAATAGTGATTGAGTCCACTTGACTCCAAGTAAACATAGATTGAGTGCACTTCGTCTTTAGTTTTCTTGGTTGCCTTTGATATTTAAGGAGGGTGGAAAACCCCCTTAAATTTCTCCAAGATTTATCCCTAATTTCTTGATATTGTGCTCATCTATTCTCCAATCTTTATCTTCCAGTCGCAAGGATGAAGTCCCTAAATCATCTCCTTCTCCAAATTTGCATAATATGCCAAATATTCTCACAATATTCTACAAAAATAACCAATGTTAGGCACAAATATGAAATTACCTTTAAACCTTCCTAAGAAAATATTGAAGCATAGGAAAAAATTATTAAGTGTAGAAGGAAAGATTTAATATATATATTCATGTGCATAAGGAAGGTAGATGGGCTTAAGAAAGGTTAGATTGGCCTTATTTTATGTCTAATTTAGAGGCTCATCACCCTCTACACCCCTTACCCCACATCCCCCTCCCCATACTTTCCCTCCACATCCACCTCCATCTCCCCCACCCCTAAGAAACATGGAAAATGATATCAAGTTACCTATCTTTAGAGGACTCGAATAAGAGGATCCTGAGAAATTTTTGTTTGTAGCTGAAGCAGTATGGAAATGAAGATAGATTACTGATGAAGATATAAAGAAGGTGCATATTATCACCGCGTTGTAGGAAAGAGCACTTACATTGTACATCAAGTATTATACGACAAATAAGGTTTCTTCACTGGATTATACGAAGAAGGCATTGACTACAGAATTTAAGAAGCCAAAATTGCATTCGCAATGTAATACTAAACTAAAGGAGATCAAGCAACTAGTAAATGAATCTTTTTAGGAATTGGATCAAAGGTTAAAAATGTTAATGGGACAGGTGAGATTTGGAATTCTTGAGGAACATCATAAGGAGTGGTTTATAACTGCGCTATTACCACATATCATGCTTCCTTTGACATAATAGAAGATATCAACACGGGTTGAAGCTTTGGAAATTGTGATGAAGTTGGAAGCTTCGTCGGTCATAGATACCCATGTACTAGTACAACAGATCTATATCCAACTAGCAAGTTTGCATTTGGAGCTGCAAGATCTGAAGAAAGTTAAGGAATTCATGCCAGATATTCGATTAGAAGTATTGTGTGTAAAGTGTAAGGCAGAAGGCTATTATAAGGAGAAATTTCCTGTGTTCAAAGTGTACCTAGCTTGTGGAGCATCGAATCCATTGAATCCATGATTGAGAATATGGTGTGGTATATGTAAAATTGTAGGTCAATATCGCTTAGAGGAGTGCTATTTTTTACAGAAGTAAGTGCAGACTCCGAAGAAGTTGTTTTGTAACTTTTGTAGATCAGTCGGGCATGACGAGAAGAACTATTGCAATTATGATTTAATGAAGGATAAAACTACAAAATCTTATAGAATTCAAGTTGAGGGACATGCACATGAGTATCAAGGTCAGCATGTTGGTCAAGGATGATTCCAAGGACCAGGAGGAGGCGCAGGTCGAGGACATGGCCAGATTATTTGTTACAACTATGGAGAGGAAAGACAATTTGCACAGGGTTGTCATAATCCTACCTCCACCTATAAGTACTGTAAAGATTTTGATAATGTGATAGAAGAATGTCCAGTCCTTAAGGCGAAGATGGAGGAGAAAAGAAACTAGAAACCCTTGCAAATCTGCATATTATTACTGTTAAACCAAGGGAAGATGACTCATGCATCAACATAGTAACAAGAAGTGGTGCAACGACATGAGTTGATAAAGCCAAAGGTAAGAGGCTAATGGAAGAAACATGGGTTAGGTTGACTACACAAATATCCCATGGGTTCAGTATTTAGGTAGAAAAAGAAGAATTCCTGGAGGTGAAGCAAAGTTTCATGGATCTGGGAGCTTCAACATCTAATGCGCAGCTGTTGTAGAAGTTGATACAAAAGGACAGCGCTAAAGTAGCTACTGAGCTGAAAAATATTGATCTAGCTATATTAAAATAATTTTTACAGACCTGCATGAAGATGTTGAGAGATTAAAAGGTTCTTCAAGGACTCCAGGAGCTGATAAAATCCTACACTGGTAAAGAAGAACCACCCAGCAAGCGGCACATAGTAAACAAGTTGCATCGGCATAAGAAAAGAATAGAAAGGGAAATGAGACTAACTGCACAGACTAGAGAATATGATATGGATCAGGTAATCCTATATTTTGGATCTGATGGCAATGTATTACCTAAGAAAACTTGGGAGAGAATGGGAAAACCAATGTTGCAATGGTCACTGATCTAGTTGAGGATGGCTAACCAATAGAATATCATCCCTATGGGAAGGCTATCTGGCATTGTAGTAGATATTGAAGGAGTGTTCGTTGTTGCATATTTTGAAGTAATTGAAATTGTATATGATAGCAATCCATATCTGGCGCTACTTGGATTGGATTGGGCTTTTGATACTAATGCGATAATCAATCTGAAGAGGAGAAAAATGGTGCTAAAAAATGGTGATTTGAGGGTCATTGTTCCTTTAGACCCATCATAAGGAGTGTAGTATATAGAGCCTATCCACGATGAGTATTGCGATGTAGATATTGACAATATTTACAAGATAACAATTAAGGAGGAAGATTGGATTAATCCAACTGTAGATGGAAGACTAAGCTGGAAATATGATAGTTCCTGTACTTTAGATTCTGAGGAAGAGCTAGAAAAATGGGTAAAATAGGCTACATGAATTATCTACCATATGTTGTAAAATAATCACAAGATCACTTCACTGCATAACTGCAGAGGTATGTGATCTACCTTATTATGGTAGGATAGGATATGTAAGTATTTTTCTTGATAATTTTGAAAAGGAAGTACTAGAATAATAGAGGTTCCAAGCTTTGGATGTAGCCTTGAGGTCTACACCTGCTAGATGGTGGGGTACTCATAAAGAAAATATAGGGAGTTGGAATGATGAATATTGTAGGCTGATGAAGATCAGATTTGGCCCAGTAAAAACAAAAAATGAACTAAGATATGATGGCAATGCTAATCCCTAGTAGCATAAGTTTCGCTGGACTTCAGCTTGGGGAGAATATCTAGAACCAGAATGGGTATATGTGTTATTTCACACATTGGACATGATACTTATGAACTGGTATCTTGAAACAGAACTGTGACATGGAACAAATAACTAGATTGACTTGGTTGAAGTGTTCCTGCTAACATCTAGTTTTGAATATGATTGTCCGTGCATTGATGAAGCTTTTTAGGAAGTCAAAGTAGGGGTTTTTAAGGACACAACTGTGCTAACTTGGACGCAACCATATTGGATCATGCAGTTGCAGCATGCACTAGAATGCTATAATGTGAAAACAAAAGAGGATGATGAGTATATGTGTATTATTGATATCCTCGAATTAGAAGGACATCAAAAAGTTGCTATACCTGCACCTAAAATAATTGACATAACAGAGCTCATGAAGATGAAGAAGGTGAATATTAGGTCAAAATAAGAACCAAAATTTGTGTTGACTGAAGATTATTGGGATGAAGACAAAATTAGCAAAGGCTCAGAGTTGTTGCACAAGTACCAAGAACTCTTCCCCACAATTTTTTCTGAATTGAAGCATATCATAGGAGACCTAGGCATTACGAGGATTATATTGAAACCTTAAGCAAAGCTAGTAAAGCAAAGACCATATAGGTTGAATTAGAAATATAAGTAAAAATTGAAGGCGGAGTTAGAAAATATTATCAAAGTTAAGATCATTAAATTGGTCAAAGAGTTTGAATGGGTACGTCTTATGGTAGTTCAAGAAAAGAAGACAAAAAGTGAAATCAGAAGATGTGTGGATCTAAGGAAGTTTAATGATGGATGTTTGCATGACCCCTTTCCCACACCATTCACCGACGAAGTGTTGGACAATGTAGGAGGACATGAGGCTTATTCTTTCAGAGATGGCTTTTCGGGTTACCATCATATCATAATTGCGCCAGAAGATAGACATAAGACAAATTTTTCTATAGAGTGGGGTTTTTACCAGTACATTGTAATACCTTTTGGCTTGAAGAATGCTCCTGCCATATTTTCTAGAGTTGTAGTCACAACATTCAAGGAGAATATACACAAATTTTTGGAGGTTTACTTTGATGACATGACAGTCTTCGGGCTATTGAAAAAGAATGTTTCCATATTTAGATTGATGTTGGATACATGTAGGCGATATCATATCTCATTGAATTTGAAGAAGTGAATATTTTGTGTACCTTTTAGTATACTATTGGGGCATGTTGTTTGTAAGTAGGCATTAATGTTAGATCCTGCAAATATTTTTGCTATTGTGAACCTGGAACCACCTAAGAAAGTGAAGAAATTGCACATGACACTTGAACATGATGGTTACTACAGAAAATTTATAAATGCATATCCGCAGATAACTATGCCAATGGAGAAGTTATTGAACAAAGTTGTTACTTTTCACTAGGACAGAGAATGCCAAAAGAGCCTCAACATACTGAAGGAGAAGATGGTAACTGTGCCAATTCTAGTTTTCCCAGACTGGAATAAGGAGTTTCATGTACATGTCGATGCCTCTTGCATAGCATTGGGTACAATATTGGCACAACCAGGAGAAGGATAAATTGATCACCCCATATATTTTGTAAGCAGAAAACTATCCAAGGTAGATAATAACTATTCCATGATAGAAAGAGAAGGGTTGGCCATAGATTATTGGACACACACTTCAAGATGTTCACTGATCACTCCATGCTAAATTATTTGGTGAATAAGCCTGTTTTAGGAGGAAAAATGTGTCGATGGTTGTTACTATTCTAGGAGTATGATTTTGAGGTTGTAGTCAAACTAGGAAAATTGAATTCTGAGCATGATCATCTGTCAAGAGTATAAACAAGATAAGAACCCACAAGTATCGATGATAACCTGTCGTATGCATAGTTATTCGTAATAAGGGTTGTAGATGATCACTTCATGTATATTATTTAGTTTTTTACCACAGGGATGGTGCCCACAGAATACACTACACAACAAAAGAAGGAGTTGGTAGTCAAGGGAGCTTATTTTTCATTGATTGCAGGACATTTGTACAAGATGGGACCAGATGAAATACCGCGTAGATACATTTTTGAGCATGAAAGACAGAGTATTTTGGAAGAAGCTCATGGAGGAGTTGCAGGAGGACATTATGCAAGAAAGGCCACTGCACAGAAGATTTTGAGAGTTGGGTTATGGTGGCCCTTACTACATAAGGATGCAAAGTAGTTTTGTAGAGCTTGTGATGCATGTCAAAGAACAGGAAAGCCACCTAGAAGAGAAGAAATTCCATTGAATATGCAAGTAACATTGCAGCCATTTGATGAGTAGTCTATTGAATTTTTGGGAACTATTAACCCACTAGGAAAGAAGACCGACGCAAGGTATATCATCACTGCAACATATTATTTGACCAGGTAGGCTGAAGCACAACCAGCGAAGGATTGCAGTGCAGGTACCACCCTAAAGTTCATATTTGAGTATATTTTGTCCAGATTTGGGTATCCAAATATATTTATGAGTGACATGGGTTCACATTTCCTCCATAATACTATTTAGTTGTTGACTAAAGAATTTAAAGTGTATAATCAGAAAATTACACCATGTCATCCTTAGGAAAATGGGACAATCAAATCTTCTAATAATATTTTGGAGAATTCTCTCACCAAAATGTGCAATTTCAACAAAAATGACTAGGATCTGAGAATTCCAGTGGTGTTATGGGCATACAGGACAACATGTAAGAAGCTAACAGGACATGCATCTTTTAGGTTGGTTTATGGACAAGAATAAGTCATGCCTATGGAGTACATTATGCCAAGTTTAAGAATCACAACACTTATAGACATGGCCCACGGCAATACAATGGAAGAAAGGAGGGATCAATTTCTTGCTTTGGAGGAAGGCATGTTTATCGCAAGTTTTCATCCGCAAGTACAAAAGGCAAGGGAGAAAGCTTGGAATGATAGGCACATTAAGCATAAGACATTCAAGGAAGGAGATCCTGTACTGTTGTATGATAGAAAATTCGTGAAGTTCTGAGGAAATTTCAAAACGCATTTGTTGGGAATCGTCAGTCACATCTATGATGGAGGCACAAATTAGCTTGAAAATTTAGTTGGTTGGTTTATGCCAACACGAGTGAATGGTAATCGATTGATGATATACATGGATGAATTTGTCCCTAGAACTTCACATTGACAAATGGCAGGGGAAAGTCTTAGTGGCACCTATAGTCGAAATTGGGCATTAGGCTATAAAATACTCTGCAAAAAGGGGCTTTGTTAATACGCAACAGTTAATAGTATGGTGAAGTCCGAAAGAACCATTCCTGAGGAATATTATTACATGATAGTCAGGAGTGTGTTGAAGTCCGACAAGGGATGCGACGAGGGACAAATTTCAATGAAAAAAGGGAATTTTCATCTAATTTTTCCAGAAATATGACCGTTGGAAGGAAAAAGTTGACGTGACAGGAAAGTTTCCATTAAAAGGAGTCGGGGAAATGCATTTATGAAGCATGTTATCACCCCAATTTTTTTTTCAAAACATTGTATGTCAACTCTAATTTTGAACATGGTCTTAAATATGTCTGAAAGTCATTTTCTAGTTTGGTTAAGGGTAGGTCATAGCTTTTAGAGGTTTAGTGTTCATCATTTGAATTCAAATAAGGTCTTTATAGGTTCATTCCATGGTCAAATATTCACATTTTTCTTTTAAAAAGCATTCAAGTAAGTTTTGGGCTAAATTTCTGAAATTAGCTAGCAATCCACCATTTCGTAGTGTCGTTAGTTCAAAAAGGTGTTTTTCGCTACGAAAGCGCTGCTACTTTTGTAGCGCAAAGTGTGAAAATTACACTGTCAGCGCTATGAAAGCGCGATTTTTTAGCTATCGTGTCAAATAAGCCGAAATCTATCAGATTCAGTTGGGGAATGATAGGATAGAGGTATGGTGAGTCAGTTAGTTACCAGATTCGATGTACTTACTTGTCCTATAGTCATCATAGTCATGATACGATATCAATAAAGCATCATTTATTCATGAGGTGACATCTCAAATTCGAATTTTTGCCTAATTGAATCATCTCTGATTCATTTACCTTCACACATGTTGTCTGAGCTATGAGGTAGTAAATATAAGTCTATGGTTGTTCTATGCAAAGGCAACCTTCACCATTCTCCAGTGAGGTTGTTCATCAAATCAAGTGAGGTTTTTCATTAAACCAAGCAAGGTTGTTTTATAGGTTCTAGAGAAACTAGCAAGTTTTTTAACAAGAAGCATGGCAGAGGAAAAGAAGGTCCACAGAGGGGGACATTGTCTAAGATACAAGCCTAAGAATGTAAATGCTATTGTCAAGGATTAAATGGTGATGGAGACTTTTAGAAAAGCTGACTGTCTCAACTTTTGTGAAAAGCTGCAGGGTTGCCACACTCAGGTGTCCAAAGAGTTTGCCTTACACTTCAGTGGAACCACTACCAAAATTGGAATCATAAATATGCCAGTCACACCTGAGATCATAGCTTCTATGACAGAGATACCAAGAGGATGGGAATCTTCGTTTAAAGGTTTTAGGTTTGACATGGAACCATGCAAGGAATTTATGAAACTTGAATATGTAGATATGGACCTGAACAATGCAAGACCTAGAAATTGTATCAATGACAACTATGCAAAGTTGTTATTCAATATTCAAAGATACTTTACATGTGAAGGTAGGTACCATAAATTTTATACTTATAATTTCACGTTGTTGTTGCATTTCACATGTATGATATCATTAGATTTACCATTTTACTTGCATATAAGCCTGGCCAAAATGGCTGACAAAGTCCAAGCCAAATCTGATGGCTGTGAAACATCTTTGTTTCACCATGGTTTGATAAAGTTATTGGTTTTGAATGATCTTCAGAAAATACATAGGGATTGGTATTTATTTTTTTTTATGAGTGGATTTGAAATGGAAACCTTAACCCCAACTAGAAAACCTAAAATTAAGGGGAATCCTTCACCACCAGTAGCAGAATCCATTCAACTAGTGGTTACTAAAGAAAAGAGGTTTGTAAAGTTGAAACCAAGGAAACAGGTTGAAAATAAAACAGAGAAAACACCAGTTCTTGTTGCAGAAACTCCATCACCTGCAAAGCAGAGATTAGAAAAGGTCAAAGAAGTAAAACAAAAACAAGTGGCCAGCACGCAGGAAATCCAGAGAAAGACAAGAAGCCAAGCAACATCATCAAAAGGAAAAGCAGTTGTTTCAGGTACAAATGACAACCCAATGATGAAAGGCAGCTTGGATGATATACTTCATGCAATCGATATAGAAGAATCACCCATTTTGCAGACAAATTTCATTGAAGTAGATGAACACAAACAGAAAAGAGTGAAATCAACTAAAAAACTTGAATTTGAGGGTGAAAATGAATCATTTATTTTCTAAGAAAGGAAACCTTTAACCAGACATGCAAAGAAAATCCAAGAAGGTAGTAAAAATGTCCAAGTAACTATTGAAGTAGCCATAGTCCTTGAAAATGTGGTTGATCTCTCATAACCAATAGTGGAGCATGTAGCCAACAAGACAATGAAGGGAAAAGAACACAAGACAGAGTGTCAACTACTTGAAGAAAGATTGAAGCTAGCAAACCAAGAGATGGAAATGATGAAAAAGAGCGCCAGAAAGCACAACATTGAAAAAACATAGTTCAAGAGGATGAAGGGTATTTGGGAAGGTCAAACAGTTTCTAGGTTTGAGATTCCAAGCAGTGCAGAGCAGTTTTTTACATGGACAACTCCAGCCATTAAAGAAGCAAAGTTTGTGAAAGTGATGAACACTCATTTGAGAGCCAGTAATAGAAGGATAAGAGGCCAAGTGGAGGATTTGGAATTAAAATTGAAATAGTCTCAACATGAACTAAGAAACAGAGGTGAAAAATGACAAATTCAAAGCAAACTCAAAAGGAAAATGAACAATACACTTTATGAAGGTTATGCTTTTAGTCCATATGATTGATGGTTTTGATGAAGCCAGTGATTTTCTAAAGTTGTGGCACATTTTTGTTTCAAATTTTGAATAAAATTTTGTCAAAACTGCTTACACAACAGTTTCATAGCGCACATAGTGCAAAAAGGGCGAAATGCGCTACAAAACTGCTATAGCAGCTTTTTCACCCTTTCTTTATCATGTTTTGGAGGGAAGATCATGTGTTTTGAATTGAAAATTATAAAGAAGCTATTTCAATTGAATATCAAAGCAACCTTGAAGGGAAGGAAGAATTTTTTTTAAGGAAGATGGATAAAAAGACTGTGCTACGAAACTGTTTTTCTTTCATAGCATAGGTCTGTTTTCACTATTTTGAGAAGTTCGAAGTTGATTTTACATAGCTGGCATGAGGGGATGGTTTTGGACATATGCTATTCATATTCTTAACAGCAAATAGCCTCAAATTTATGGGTTAATAGCGGTCAGAGTGTCTCAAGAAACTAAAAGAATCCTAAGCCTAAAAAATAGAGGAGCAGTTTCCTAGTTTGCAGGAGATCAACATCATCAACATTACGGTCATAATAGGTTGGAGCTCATCATCAGGATTTGAATTTATGGAAATATAGGTGGAAAATGATGTAATTAAGTTTAGATAAAGTTGTTTTTAATAGAGTTAAAAGAGTTCTAATTCTATTTGTAATAGGACTCTGTATTAGGTTTACAACTGTTTTTGTAATAAATACCATGTTTTATGGTTAGGATATGTGTCAAAGATAGGAATTCGATGTGTCTGGCTGTGGAGAAGCTTATCTTATGATGTAAATGATCTATAAAATATCAAGGAGTCGAAATAGAAGGGGTTGGACATTTGTTAGCAAAAATACTGTGTTTATTGTAAGTGACTGTTTTCAGCTTAATACAGAGTTTCTACTTAGACAACTCAAGATTCATGAGGAGTTCTTGTATTTTTTTGTTCTGATGGCATCTTTTCAATATTATATTGCAATTTTGTTTTCTTATGTTACTCAGAATTCATCAATGATGCTCTGACTTGCTTCATAGACAAACTGATTGTGTGTTTCACTGTTCTACATGTGTATTCCTTGAGTTGAACTCTGATATGCCTTGACTTCCATGCTAGGTAGATTATTTTGGTTTTACTGAAGCTATTATGACTCCATAAGCCCAATGTAAATTTTCTAATGTGATTTACAACCATTTTATATCATTTATCTTCTTTTATCCCATATAGAGTTAGCCATCTACATATTTATCAAAAATCATAAACCCTTGAGAGAGCCCTCTCAGGTTGAGGAGGCTAAGCCTCAGCCAAAAGGTTGGTCTAAAAAAATTACAGGAGATTAACTTGATTGGCAACCTATCAGGTCTGATTTTGTAATAACATTTTGGTGTTTCTGAATATTATACTTTCCCGAGATTTTGAAGCTGATCTTCTAAAGGTAGCAGGAGCTAAGAAAGCTTTTTGAGGTTGAATCTACCTTGGTGACTCCATTTATATTTTATATGTCCAAAGGTGGCTTAGAGAAGGAGATATAGGAGGAGTAATCCTGACCCAGATCCACCTAGTACTATCGTGGACAATCCAAACACCATTTCAAGAGGCAGTTAATGCATTTCTGAAATATTAGGTACTCCATCTCATTCGAAATCCTTGTCCTCTGAAATATCAATAAGTCCTGAAGACCAAAGAGTTGATGATAAAATTCATGAGCCTTTTTTTATATCAGAAAATGAAAAGGAACTAATTGAAATTATCTTAGACTTGCATAGGAGAGGAATTGACACCTCAGCTCTAGTAACACAAGAAGGCAAAGAAGAATTCTGGGAAGCTGTCACTTCAAAGTTGTTGTTGGAAAGAGAGTGTCTAGATAAATTGAAAGAGCTTGATCCTTTTGAAGTATTTTTGAAAAGTAAAGCCGGTTTACCTCTTCCAAACTGGAGCTAAATTGTTAGTGGCTTACAAAAACCAAGCAGTCCTCCTCATAGTAGTTTTTCATCCATTATTTCTGCCATTCCTAAAATTACCACAGTACCTCTAACCATGGCTGGAAATCCACCTGCTGCACCTGCTAGATACACCCCTCTTATCCTTCCTGCTGTCTTACATGACCTTCCTAGTAAATATGCTGCTAGAATAAAAACCTGGGGAAGTGATGAAGACATTACAACAGAAGATCATGTGGATCAATTTAATGATTTTATAGACAAGGAAGAGGTTGATCATGAAGATGTTAAGTTGAGGTTGTTTGGTCAAAGTTTTACTGGTGAGGTTAGGAAATGGTATAAAGCTCTTACCCCTGGAATTATTCATAATTGGAATGAATTTGAAGATGTTTTCTTAAGAAAATGGGGAAATATAACTAATCCAGTACAAGTCCTCACTAAGTATAGTGCTTTGGAGGGAGCTGCTGATGAAACTATCCAACATTTTTTAAAAAGATTTAATAAAGTGTTAGATTATATTCCTGCCCATTTGAAACCACCATAAGCCTTAGCCCAAATGAGGCATGCTGAAGTCTTTGACTATGAGTTTTCTATACATTTGAGAGAAAGAGAATCCCCTACACTTGCTGAAATGAAAAATGATGCTGTGAAGGTGGAGGTTAACCTGATAGTAGCTAAGAAGTCAAAACTGGGTAAGGCTAAGTTGAAAGAAGAAGAGAAACCTTCATCCTCTACTTCTTAGGATAATCTGGATTCAATGATGAAAACAATGGAAAGTTGATGGATAGATTAGCCCTTCGGAATACATCTTCTCCTCCTGCACAACATGAACCTCAATTTAGAAACCCTCAATTCAAGAGGCCTTAGAATCAACAAAAACCAAGGGAGAATAGAAATTAGTAGCTCGATCCTCCAGTAAGACCTCCTTTTCAGCAGAATTTGATTGATGAATAAGATGACCTTGAAGCTCCTGAGGAATCTATTCATTTTTTTCATGAAGAAATGTCAGGAATTTTCTTAACTAAATAAGAGCATGATCAATCAGATCAAAACAATCATGAAGAGTAAACATCAGACTATCTAAAGGGGTATCAACATGCTATTTTTGAGATGCAGAAACAATATAATCTCATAAATAGGAATGTGCCTATCATTGCAAACAAAGCTCAGCCTAAGAAAGCTACACCCAAGGTTGTTGATGGAAAGAAGGATACTTCTAAGGTCATCGAATGTAAGAAAGATGCACTAGCTATTCCTCCTATCAAAGAGGCTGAAAAATCTATTTCTATTTTCAATCTTGAGAATGAAATTTCTAAGATAAAAATATCAGTCCCTCTTGGAGAGATTCTCAAGGTAGATGAATATATAAGCAATATTGTTAAAATGTTAAATTCACAACCAGGAGCTGCTGATATCTTGAATGTATTAGAATATCATCCAACCATATATTTGGGTCCAAGACTAGAAGATGAATAGAATGAGGATGTCCCTCCTTTTTATGTGAGTCTTAGCATTCACGACATGACATTGCATAATGGTATGTTGGATTCAGGGGCCTCTCACAATATTATCCCCAAATTAATCATGGAAATAATGGGGTTAGAAATAACTAGACCATATAAAGATTTGTTTTCTTTCGATTCAAAAAGAGTTCAATGCATTGGTTTAATCAAGGATGTTGTTGTTGGTCTGACGCAAGTTCCTGCTAAGACTGTAGTCATGGACATTGTAGTTGCAGACATTCCAACGAAGTTTGGTATGTTGTTTTCAAGGTCATGGGCGGTGAAAATTAAAGGTAAAATTCAGATGGATCTTACTTATGCTACCATTCTTATTTTTGGAGAGAAAAGAATATTGTATCGAGAGACAAGAATGGCCTACATGGTGGGTAGTAAAGATAAACCCCAAAACTTTCCAATTTATGCTCTTGATACTGAACTTAGTTCTGCTATTATTTTCAATGAGTTGACTAACGAAGCTGAAGAGGAGAGGAAAGAAAAAAATTAGAGTTCTTAAATTTAGCAGTTAGAAAATCAACAAACAGAAGGTTAGCAAGTCAGTGATAAGGAGGAAGAAGGTTGGTGGTCATTTCATTTTGATGGATCAGTAGGCAGAGAAGGAGCAGGAGTAGGGATTTGGATTAGAAATCCAAGTAATGAGAGTAATTTCTTTTCCTATAAGCTGAACATTGATTGCACGAACAACATGGATGAATATGAATCCTTGATTTTGGGTCTAGAAGTTTTGAAAAGAATGAATGCTCAAAACATTTCTGTTTTTGGAGATTCATAATTAGTCATTAAACAGGTTGAGGGTGTTTATCAAAAAAAATACACAAGGATGAGAAAATATAGGAATTTTGTTTTGGACATGTTAGAAAACATTCAAGCTTATTCATTCATGGTCAAAACTAGAGAAAAAAACTCCATTGCTGATTCTTAGGCTATCTCTGCAAGTCTTTTTATTATTCCTATGCACTCCACAAAAAAGTATGAGGTCAAGATCCACCATAGGCCATCCATCCCTGATAATATTTCTCATTGGAAAGTTTTTGAGGATGATCAAAAAGTGAAAAAATTTATTGAGCAGAAAGAAGATTTTGAAAATGTACAAGTAGATCAACAAAACATGTTAGCTGAATCTAAAGGGAATTTTGAAGTTTTGCAACTAAAGAATAATTCCATACCAAAGGGACTCATAACTCTAGAGAAACTTTTTGATCAAAATGATGTTTTTAGATCCTCTAAGATACAAGTTGATGATGAAGAAGTTGAGAGTTGTAACCTTGGTACTATAGCTATGCCCAAAATGATTAAAATTTAAAAAATCCTTTTAGCTAATATGAAGTTTAAGTATGTTTAAATGATGAAAAGATTCATAGATGTCTTTGCTTGGAACTATGGTGATTTGAAAGAATATGATCCCACCATTATTCAACATACTATTCCCATAAAAGAAAATGAAAGACCTTTCAATAAAAAGTTAAGGAGGATCAACCCACTTCTTATGCCTTTGATTAAGAAGGAGGTTAAAAAGCTCTTTTATGCTAAAATCATTGTCCCAATCAGATTTTCAAATTGTCTTGCAAATTTGGTTTCGGTTAGGAAGAAGAGCGGAGAAATCAGAATATGCATTGACTTCAGAAATTTGAATAAAGTCTCCCTGAAGGATAATTATCCTCTCCCAAAGATGGATCAAATTTTGCAAACTATTGTGGGTTCTCAGAGAATGTCTATGCTTTATGGTTTTTCAGGTTATAATCAAATCCTTGTGCATCTTGATGATCACGAAAAAACAGCCTTTACTACACCATTGAGTATTTTTATGTACCCCAAGATGACATTTGGTCTCATGAATGTAGGAGCTACCTTTCAGAGGGCAATGGACATTGCATTTTTTGAAGAGAAGGACAAGATGGTGGTTGTGTATCTTGATGACATAACCGTCTTCTCAAGGAAGGAAGAAGATCACTTGAAACACTTGGAAAGAATTTTGCTGAAATGTAGAAGGTTTGGCATCTCTCTAAATCCCACCAAAAGTATTTTTGATTTAACTTTGGGTAAATTACTTGGAAATATCATTTCTAAAGATGGGATTAAGATTGATCCAAACAGGGTCAATGCAAGTCAGAAGGTGGAGTTGCCAAGAAGTAGGAAGGAGATTCAATATTTTCTTCAAAAGGTTAATTTTGTAAGGAGATTTATTCCTAATTTTGTTGAGATTGTGAAGGACATAACAAGGATGATGAAGAATGGAGTTGATATTAAGTGGATAGCAAAGTCAAGAAACTCATTTGAAGAGATTAAAATGGTACTTACACAAGCACCAGTATTGATCAGTCCGGATTTCTCAAAGGAATTTCTGGTTTTTACCTTTGCATCAGAGAATACTATCGCTCGAGTTCTGATACAAAAAGGACAGCAAGGTATTGAGCAGCCAATTTCTTTCTTTAGTAGGAAATTAGCCAATTCTGAGCTAAAGTATAATATCTTAGAAAGGCAGGCCTATGCTTTGGTGAAGGCTATCAAAGATTTCAGAATTTATATTCTGCATTCTCATATTGTGGAGTTTGTTCCGAATACTGTTGTTAAATATATCCTCACTCAAGCCGACCCTGATGGTAAGAGGGGGAAATGGATTGCCAAGTTGCTAGAATATCATATAGAGATTAAACCAACAAAATTGTTCAAGGTTCAAGGCTTAGCAAAGCTAATGGCATAGTCAAACTTTTACTGTCTTGATATAAATTGGATTGCAAAAATATCAGAAATTTCAGATGATGAGGAGGAACTATTTCCTATTAAAGAAAAATATATCACTTCAGATTGGTACAAAGAAGTTGTTTTTTTCCTACAGCACCATAAAGCACTTGCCAATTTAACAAAGTCCAAAGCAAGGTTTGTTAAGCTAAAATCTTTGAGATACTTTATATTTGACAGAAATCTGTTTTGGAAGAATACTGGCAGAATTTTGCTAAATTGCTTGCTGGAAGAGGAGGCTAATAAAGTTATCGAGGAGTTCCACAAAGGGGATTGTGGAGGTCACCATTATTGGAAGGTGACAATGAAAAAAATTCTTAGAGTAGGGTATTATTGGCCTACAATGTTTAAGGATGTCTACAAGAGGGTTGTTGCCTGTCATGAATGCCAGATTTCGAAGGTAAGAAGGAACTTGTACCCTTACCTTTGATGCCTATCTATGTAGAAGCGCCATTCCAATAGTGGGGACTAGATTTTATTAGGGAGATTCATCCATCATCATCAGGTCAGCATCACTGGATTCTTACAGCGACTGATTACTTCACCAAATGGATTGAAGCAATCCCAACTAGGCAAGCAAATGATTCTGCGATTATTTATTTTTTAGAAAATAATATCTTGTCTAGGTTTGGTTGCCCCATGAAGATTGTAACTGATAATGCATAGGAATTTAATTCTAAGAAGCTGATCAATTTCTGTCATCAATATCATATTACTCTTGGACATTCTACTGCGTACTATCTGCAACGAAATGTGTAATATTCCTTTTTCGAGAATTTCTGTTATATGGTCCTCAAGGAAGCTGTATAAGGAAGAAAATGTAAAAATAAGCCGAGAGGGGGCTGGGAAACCCTTTTTAACTCATAAAAAACTTCTCTTCCAGAAGTTTAGCCCAAAGAAATGACTCTATATGTGTTATTCAGATCTCCCCAAACTAGATCCCGTAAAGAATGCTCAAAGAGAGAGCTTACAATAATACATGGACATAATCATAAGCTTTGAAATTCTGAATACAGCATAAGATGAAATATAATATAGCCATCATGTCTATTAATATATCAGCTACAATATACATAAATATCTTGAGGGACAAGCCACTCAAGCTGTCGAAACCAATCTCACATGATCAAACTATGAAATACATGAGTTGATGCAACTACACAAAATTCCGGAGGGTAGTGATAGAACTATCTATATTAGAGTAGCTGCTACTATAGATGCATACAAATGAAATATGGCTGAACTATACGAGAAATTACCAAGAATAGAAGAATGGGCTCCAATACAAGATTTATAACCAATCTAGAAGAGATTGCTAGAAATGCCGGAAAATGTACAATGTGACAATCTGACTTTTCATTGCAACAGAATAGAAATATAAAATGAGGCTGAAGCAGATCAGAAATAGTGATGCCCTCCTCTGATAGTGTATCTAAGAAAAATGTTGATCCTTTTACTCAGAAACAACTCCTCCTGATGAGCTCAAATGACCCTCCCAGCAATTGCTTGCCAAAATAACGCAGATCAAGCTGGAAATTGTGTTGTGAGGGAAGATGGATGGTTGGCCTGATGCCAATGATATGAAAATAAACTCAGGAGTCCTCCTCACTGATCCTCCAATGAATAGCTAAGCCCTCCACTAAAAAACAAGTCAAGGAACCACTCAAGAGATCCTCTGTGGCTGCACCTTGCAACACAAAGTTATCCTGCTCCGGGAATAATGCTGTGGTTAAAGGAGGTAGCTTTTGGAAAATTCTAGAATGAGGAAATGCAGCTCTAGAACCTCTCCTTCCCCAAGGATGAGGTAGGGATTCCCGACCGGGAACACCCTAGTGCTATGCAGCACTGCACACTTGCTAAACAACAAGAGGAGCGAAGTCTCAATAGACTAAGCAAAATAATAATCAAGCATGCAGAACAATGGCTCTCCTCCTCTCCTTATATAGCAAGTGATCCTCTCCACCATGGGTCCTATCCACATGTGCCTTCCAACTCATGTATGTGATCCTCCTCTAAAACTGCGTAGTCCATCAAGGAGATACATTGTATCTAGACAGTGCATGTGGACCTGGTCAAAATGTCTAGATCAAGCATGATCCAGTCCTGTTCACACCATATGGTGCTCAATTTAGCTTCTTTATTCTTCCTCCTTTCACATTAGGAGTGTTTATTCTTCCTTCTCAAGTATTATAGGGCCTTCTTACCCATTTTATTTAATTAAATAAAATACGGCTAACTATAATATTCCTTTTAGCTTAAGGCTAAGAATTGGGAACATTACAAAATGGCCTTGCTGAATCCTCTAACAAGAGTATTGTAAGGATCATTAAAAAGGTGTTGTAGGAGAATAAGAAGGCTTGGAATTTGAATTTGAAGTATGCCTTATGGGCTGACAGGATATGCCCAAAGAGGTCAATCAGAACTTCACCATATGAATTGGTAAATGGCACTGAGGCTATTTTTCCTACATCACTAGGGGTACCTGTTATGAAGTTGATTCAAGGGCTAGAAGAGGAACCAAATGAAATCCAGAGGAGAATTAATCAGCTGATAGCTCTGCAAGAGAAAAGGAATGAGGTTTATGACAACAATCAGCAGTCTCAAAACAGAATCCAGAGGACATTTGATAAGAAGATCAAGGAAGAAAATTTTCAAGTTCAAGATGAAGTGCTCAAATGGGAGGCTAGAATTGAAGAGAAAGGAAAACATGGTAATTTGAAAAATTATGGAAAGGTCCCTTCAAGATAGCTGCTTTTCATGGAAACAATACTTACATACTACAGGAGATGGATGGAAAACCATATGCTGGAGGACCTGTCAATGGCAGGTTTTTGAAGCATTATTCTTCCTAAAATACGATGGACTGTTCATGTCATTGTATATATTACATATTATAATTTTTTTTTGAGAATGCAACAAGATGATGGAGCTTAGTGGAAAGAAGTCGCCTCCACTAAGTGGGCCCGCAGGCTATTTTTGGCGCAAAGTCTATTTTTAGACTATGTCTATTTTTAGACATATGGAGCATGGTCTAGGAGTTGCAGGATTCTATTCTTGGATGATTGGTCGAGTTGGTAAAAATAGATGGACCTCTATTTTTAGACATTGGGCAGTTTCTATTTTTAGACTGTCGAGCTAAAAATAGAACAGTCAAATATTACTAACCCTTGATAATATTTAGACTATAAACTTTATCTTATCCTCTTGAAGCACTTCAGTTTGAGCTACGGATGTGGCCCATGCAGCTTCCAGAAGGAAATATTATTTTCTATGGGGTTAGTTGAGCTATTGCATGTTGACTTCAGTTAGAACTCAAGTGGCGGAGTTTGGTGGAGTTGATGAGCCAGTTGGTGGAGTTGTGTTCGGTTTAACTTAGTTGAACTAGTTGTGTTTAGTTTAACTGAAAAATACACTAGTAATGAGTTGAGTGAATTAATTATTAATTAATTCACTAATTATTAACTCATAAATCAACTAATGAACACATCAGTTAACTGCAACGCATGTCAGTTCAGTGGAGACCAGTGATAGAGGTTGGTGAAAGGGTAGTTGTGACTATCGGTTGTGCATGAGATTTTTCACACACATGGATGGATATTTCCCATGAGGATTGCATAGTACAAGCTAGGTGGATTCGAACTTGGATCTCTCCTATTCTCATCTTGGATTGCGCAGTAGAGGCAGGCAGACTTGTGGAGTGGATTTGAACCCGTGACTTGTTCATCTTCCGATATAGTTTGTGTGTAGCATGTGAGATAGTGCAGAGAGCTGTGATAGCTTGTGCTATGTATTTTTACATGTACTCCACCATTATATATATACAGATAGTTGGGGGTTTTCAGCTGTAAGCTTTCCCCATTACATACTGTGTTGGATGTGCGATTGATTTGTGTTTCTATGTGCACATGTGACTGTTTTTATTTCCACAAATTGATGATCATATTGTAGAAGAGATTATGTGTTATGCATGCAAATCGAATTGATGTGTGACCAGGTTAATCTCAGTGAATAATTCAGCTATTTTTCAAGTAATTTCTACATGGTATCAGACCAAAAGTGATCATCGGATCAAATACAATGATTACAATTATTTCGGTAGACAGAGTCTGTAAGCGGGCCAGGTAGCCTCTGGATCCATCCTTTCTTTGAAAGGTGATATATCCAGTAAATTCCCCTACAGTCGATCTCTGTGCTAGAAACAATTTGTAAGCAGACGGCTGCGCAAAAATGGCATGCAAGGCGGAAGCAGTGGTGAGACGGGATGATGGTGAGCTGTGGCACTGGAGATTGGGCCACCTTCACCATGGAGCCTTAAAGATACTGCAACAGATTTCTTCTGGGCTTCCTAAGGGCACCCTTACGTAGTCAGATCAGTGCAAGGGGTGTACTTTGGGAAAATTTGTGAAAGCCACCTTTCACGAGAAGGATAGTTGAGCCACGATGATCCTTGAGAGAGTTCACACAGATGTGTGTGGTCCTTTCTCAATAGCTTCGACAGCAAAGCACAAGTACTATGCGATCTTTGTTGATGATTTCTCTCGAAAGTGCTGGATCTTCTTCATGCAGAAGAAGAGCAAGACATTCTCTAAGTTCTGTGAGTTTAAAGCACTGGTCGAGAAGGAATCGAGGAAGAAGGTGAAGGCTCTCAGGAGCAACAATGGTGGCGAATTCATCTCTGGCGAGTTCAAGGACTTCTGCAGCGCAGAAGGGATTCAAAGAGAGCTCATTGCACCGCATAACCCACAGCAGAACGGGGTTGCTGAGCGGAAGAACAGAACGATCGTGGGTACTGCACGGGCGATGTTGCATGATCACGGCCTACCCCTTCACTTGTGGGCTGAGGCATTCAATACTATAGTATATGTCCAGAACCATTTTCCTCACAAGATACTTGGCATGACTACACCCAAGGAGGCATTTTCTGGCAGGAGGCCTGATATTTCCCACTTAAGGATTTTTGGTTCACCTGTGTATGTGCATGTCACAAAGGATGCCAGAAAGAAGCTGGAGCCAACTGCGGAGGAAGGGATATTTGTGGGGTACAATGATACGCCCCAAAACTATCGAGTGTATTTTCCAGAAAGTTGCAAGACTGTTTTGCGACGGGATATCAAATTTTAGGAGGAGAAATCCATGAAGTGTTCGCTTGAGAGGGAGCCACACTTGCATGCAGATGAGGATCTATTAGTTCCTAAGGATGAGCTTCTGGATGTGGATCAGCCACAAGAGGAAGATCATGGAGTGGAAGAAACCACTCATGCAGTGCCAACCATCAGAGGGCGCAAGCGCACTACAGAAGCTGAGCGACTGGCTCAAGATGCAGAGAAGGTTTTAGGACCACCTATAGCACAGCGCAGACAGAGATAGTCACCGGATCGGTACACTAGATACATGGATCTTGTGAGAAAATGTGTCGTGACGGAGCCATCCTCTTTCGAGGAAGCTGTGGAGGACCCCGCATTGGTAGATGCCATGGTGGAAGAGTATGATTCTATTGTCAGAAACAGTGCATGGGAGATTGTCCCAAGACCGGAGGGGAAATAAATGGTAGGTTCGTGATGGATCTACAAAGTGAAGCAAGCGGCTGACGGGAGTGTGGAGAAGTACAAGGCAAGATTTGCTGCCCGTGGCTTCTCTCAGATCGAGGGGATTGACTATGAGGAGACCTTTGCACCTATCGCAAGGTATTATTCCATACGGACGATCCTAGCTCTCTTAGCGCAGATGGGGTGGCACATCCATCAGATGGATGTGAAGACTACATTCCTCAACAGATTCATGGAGGAGGAGGTGTACATAGAGCAGCCCGAAGGTTTCAAGATCTTCAGCAGTGAGTCGCATGTGTGCCGACTCAAGAGAGCACTGTACGGGTTGAAGGAAGCACCTCGTGCTTGGTACACATGGATAGACAGTTATTTCACTAGACTTGGATTCTCCAAGAGTGAGGTGGATCCAAACCTATACTAGATCGTGGTGGAGGGTAAGTTGCTGATCATTGTACTGTATGTAGATGATCTAATTTTGATGGGTGATGAGCTGTTGATTCTCTCATGCAAGGAAGATCTTGCAAGAGAATTCGAGATGAAGGACTTGGGCCTCCTTCACTATTTCCTGGGATTGGAAATTTGGCAGCGCAGTGATGGACTATTTGTTTCTCAGGGTAAGTATGCCCGAGAAATTTTGTAGAAGTTCAACATGCATGGCTGCAAGCCTGTTGATACTCCTCTTCTTGGTGGTTGGAGGAAGGAGGATGCTACTTCAGCGGAGGTAGTGGATGCCACTATCTATCGACAGTTGGTGGGGTCGCTTATGTATCTTGTCAATACACGACCCGATATATGCTATGCTGTTAACCAGCTTTCGCAAGCTATGGTTAAGCCTACCAAGTTTTTCTGGAAGGCAGGCAAGCATGTATTGTGTTATCTTAGAGGCACATCAGGATATGGTCTGTGGTACAGATAGGAGGATGAGGTGAATCTATCTGGCTTCACGGATGTAGATTGGGCAGGAAGCCCAACGGACAGAAAGAGCACATCTAGAGGGGTCTTCAGCATTGGGTCGACAGCAGTTTCCTGGTACAGCAGGAAGCAGAGATCCGTGGCACTAAGTTCCGCGGAGGCTGATTACATGGCAGCAAGCTTGGCTGCATGCGAGTTTATATGGATGAGGAAGATCCTGGTCGGGTTGTTCGGTTCACACTTGGAGCCTACTGTGATTTATTGTGATAACCAGAGATGCATCAAGCTCTCGGTTAATCCAGTTTTTCATGATAGATCCAAACACATCGACATCAGGTACCATCATATCAGAGATTGTGTGCAGCGGAGAATCATGTTACTTTCATACATTCCCATAGAGGATCAGGATGCTGACATCTTGACGAAGGCGCTCACTAGGAGAAAATTCAAATACCACAGAGGCAGGATATGGGTTGTAGATAATCCATATCTTGTTGAGAGGGAGTGTTGAGAATGCAACAAGATGATGGAGCTTAGTGGAAAGAAGTCGCCTCCACTAAGTGGGCCCGCAGGCTATTTTTTTGCAAGTCTAGCTGGGGCATATGGTGCGAGTCTAGGAAATGGCAGATATGTCTCATGACATTGAGTTGGTAAAAATATATGGACCTCTATTTTTAGACATTGGGCAGTTTCTATTTTTAGACTGTCGAGCTAAAAATAGAACAGTCAAATATTATTAACCCTTACTAATATTTAGACTATAAACTTTATCTTATCCTCTTGGAGCACTTCAGTTTGAGCTATGGATGTGGCCCATGCAGCTGCCAGAAGGAAATATGCTTTTCCTATGGGGTTAGTTGAGCTATTTCATGTTGACTTCAGTTAGAACTCAAGTGGCGGAGTTTGGTGGAGTTGATGAGCCAGTTGTTGGAGTTGTGTTCGGTTTAACTTAGTTGAACTAGTTGTGTTTAGTTTAACTGAAAAATACACTAGTAATGAGTTGAGTGAATTAATTATTAATTAATTCACTAATTATTAACTCATAAATCAACTAATGAACACATCAGTTAACTGCAATGCATGTCAGTTTAGTGGAGACCAGTGATAGAGGTTGGTGAAAAGGTAGTTGTGACTATCGGTTGTGCATGAGATTTTGCACACACATGGATGGATATTGCCCATGAGGATTGCGCAGTACAAGCTAGGTGGATTTGAACTTAGATCTCACCGTTTCTCATCTTGGATTGCGCAGTAGAGGCAGGCAGACTTGTGGAGTGGATTTGAACCCGTGACTTGTTCATCTTCCGATATAGTTTGTGTGTAGCATGTGAGATAGTGCAGAGAGCTGTGATATCTTGTGCTATGTATTGTTACATGTACTCCATCATTATATATATATACAGATAGTTGGGGGTTTTCATCTGTAAGCTTTCCCCCTTACATACTGTGTTGAATGTGCGATTGATTTGTGTTTCTATGTGCGCATGCGACTATTTTTATTTCCGCAAATTGATGATCATATTGTAGAAGAGATTATGTGTTATGCATGCAAATCGAATTGATGTGTGACCAGGTTAATCTCAGTGAATAATTCAGCTATTGTTCAAGTAATTTCTACAGTTTTTTCTGCTAATAATGAAAAGCTAAATTAGCAAGCTTGAGCCTGAGGTGAAGGCCATTAGAGCTTGAAGAGGAATCTTGGCGATTTCAAGGTTTTTATAGTTTTGGTCAAGAGAAATGGATAGCAGCACTGGAACTACTAGTTCTTAGTGTACCACAGGGGCACAGTATCCCAAGTGGAGCCACTGTTATCACCCCAAATTTGTTTTCAAAACATTGTATGTCAACTCTATTTTTTATCATGGTCTTAAATATGTTTGAAATTCATTTTCTCATTTGGTTAAGGGTAGGTCATAGCTTTTAGAGGTTTAGTGTTCATCACCTGAATTCAAATAAGGCCTTTATAGGTTCATTCCATGGTTAGATATTCACATTTTTCATTTAAAAATCATTCAAGTAGGTTTCGAGCTAAATTTCTGCAACTATCCAGGAATCCACCATTTCATAGTGCCGTTAGTTCAAAAAACGGGTGTTTCGCTATGAAAGCGCTGCTACTTTCATAACGCAAAGTGTGAAAATTACGCGGCGAGCACTACAAAAGCATGATTTCTTAGCTATCGTGTCAAATAAGCCGAAATCTGTCAGATTCAGTTGGGGAATGATAGGATAGGGGTATGGTGAGTCATTTAGTTACCAGATTTGATGTACTTACCTATCCTATGGTCATCATAGTCATGAGAGGATATCAATGAAGCATCATTTAGTCATGAGGTGTCATCTCAAATTCGAATCTTTCCCTAATTGAGTCATCTCTGATTCATTTATCTTCGCACATGTTGTATGAGCTCTGAGGCAGTAAAGATAAGCCTGTGGTTGTTCTATGCAAAGGAAACCTTCACCATTCTCAAGCGAGGCTATTCAACAAATCAAGCGAGGTTGTTCATTAAATCAAGCGAGGTTGTTTTACAGGTTCTAGAGAAGATAATAGGTTTTTTTTACAAGAAGCATGACAGAGGAAAAGAAGGTCCACATAGGGGGACATTGTCTAAGATACGAGCCTGAGAATGTAAATGCTATTGTCGAGGATAAAATGGTGATGGAGGCTTTTATCAAAGCTGGCTATCTCAAATTTTTTGAAAAGCTGCAAGGTTGCCACACTGAGGTGTCCAAAGATTTTTCCTTGCACTTCAGTGGAACCACTACCAAAATTGGAATGATAAATATGTCAGTCACACCTAAGATCATAGCTTCTGTGACAGAGATACCAATAGGACAAGAATCTTGGTTTAAAGGTTTTAGATTTGACATGGAACCATGCAAGGAATGTATGAAACCTAAATATGTAGATATGGACCTGAACAATGCAATACTTATAAACTGTATCAAGGACAACTTATCAAAGCTGCTATTCAATATTTAAACATACTTTACATGTGAAGGCAAGTACCATAAATTTTACACTTATCATTTCAAGTTGCAGTTGCATTTCATAGGAATGATATCATTAGATTACCATTGTACTTGCATAGAAGCCTTGCCAAAATGGCTGAAAAAGTCCAAGACAAATATGATGGCTGTAAAAAATCTCTATTTCACCATGGTTTGATAAATTTATTGGTTTTGAATGAGCTTCAGAAAATAAATAGGGACTGGTCTTCCTTTTTGTTTATGAGTGGATTTGAAATGGAAACCCTAACCCTAGCTAGAAACCCTAAAATTAAGGGGAATCCTTCACCACCAATAGTAGAATCTAGTCAGCCAGTGGTTACTAAAGAAAATAGGTTTGTAAAGTTGAAACCAAGGAAACAGGTTGAAAATAGAACAGAGAAAACACCAGCGCTTGTTGCAGAAACTCCATCACCTGCAAAAAAGAGATTAGAAAAGGTCAAAGAAGTAAAACAAGAACAAGTGGCCAGTAAACAGGAAATCTAGAGAAAGAAAAGAAGCCAAGCAAAAACATCAAAGGGAAAAGCAGTTGTTTCAGGTACAGAGGAAAACCCAATGATGAAAGGCAACTTGGATGATATACTTCATGTAATTGATATAGAAGAATCACCCATTGTGCAAGCAGAGGGTGAAAATGCAGCATTTATTTTCAAAGCAAGGAAACCTTTAACCATGCATGCAAAGAAACTCCAAGAAGGTAGTAAAGATGTCCAGGTAACTATTGAATTAGCTAGAGTCCTTGAAAAGGTGGTTGATCTCTCATCACCAATAGTGGAGCATGTAGCCAGCAAGACAGTGAAGGGAAAAGAACACATGACAGAGTGTCAACTACTTCAAGAAAGATTGAAGCTAGCAGAACAAGAGATTTAAATGATGAGAAAGAGGGCCCGAAAGCACAAAATTGAAAAAACAGAGTTCAAGAGGATCAAGGCTGTTTAGGAAGGTCAAACAGTTTCTAGGTCTGAGATTCCAAGCAGTATGGAGCAGTTTTTTACATGGACAGTTCCAGCCATTAAAGAAGCAAAGTTTTTCAGAGTGATCAACACTCATTTGAGGGCCAGTAATAGAATGCTAAGAGGCCAAGTGGAGGATTTGGAATTAGAACTTAAATAGTCTCAAGATGAACTAAAAAACAGAGGTGCAAAATGACAAATTCAAAGCAAACTCAAAAGGAAAATGAAGAATAAACTTTAATGAAGGTTATGTTTTTAGTCCATATGGTTGATTTTTTTTATGAAGCCAGTGATTTTATAAAGTTTTTGCACCTTTTTGTTTCAAATTTTGAAGAAAATTTGGTTAAAATTGCTTACACAGTAGTTTCGTAGCGCAGATAATGCAAAGAGGGTGAATGGCGCTACGAAACTGTTGTAGCAGCTTTTTCACCCTTTATTTACCAAGTTTTGGAGGGAAGATCAAGAGTTTTGAATTGAAACTTCTAAAGAAGCTATTTCAAGTGAATATCAAAGAAAACCTGAAGGAAAGGAAGAAATTTTTTGAAGTAAGATGGATAAAAAGACTGCGCTACGAAAAGCACTACGAAACTGTGTTGCTTTCGTAGTGCAGGTTTGTTTTCACTATTTTGAGAAGTTCGAAGTTGATTTTACATAGCTGGAAGGAGGGGATGGTTTTGGAAATATTCTATTCATCTCCTTGACAGTAAATAGCCTCAAATTTATGCGTTAATAGTGGTCAGAATGTCTCAAGAAACTAAAAGAATCCTAAGCCTAAAAAATAGAGGAGCAGTTTCCTAGTTTGCAAGAGATCAACATCATCAACATTATGGTCATAACAGGTTGGAGCTCATCATCAGGAATTGAATTTATGGAAATATAGGTGGAAAATGATGTAATTAAGTTTGGATAAATTTGTTTTGAATAGATTTAAAATATTTCTAATTCTACTTGTAATAGGACTCTGTATTAGGTTTATAGCTATTTTTGTAATAAATACCATGTTTTATGGTTAGGATATGTGTCAAAGATATGAATTCGATGTGTCTAGCTGTGTAGAAGCTTATATTATGATGTAAATGATCTATAAAATATCAAGAAGTCTAAATAGATGGGGTTGGACATTTGTTAGCAAAAAGACTATGTTTGTTGTAAGTGACTGTTTTCAGCTTAATACAGAGTTTCTACTTAGACAACTAAATATTCATGAGGAGTTCTTATATGTTCCTGTTTTGATGGCATCTTTTCGATATTCTATTGCAGTGGTGTTTTCTTATGTTACTCAGAATTCATCAATTATGCTCTGAATTCCTTCATAGACAAACTGACTGTGTGTTTCACTGTTCTACATGTGTATTCCTTGACTTGAACTCTGATATGCCTTGACTTCCATGCTAGGTAGATTGTTTTTGTTTTGCTGAAGCTATTATGACTCCATAAGCCTAATTTAAACTTGCTAATGTGATTTACAACCAGTTTATATCATTTATCTTCTTTTATCCCATATAGAGTTAGCCATCTACATATTTATAAAAAATCATAAACCCTTGAGAGATCCCTCTTAGGTTGAGGAGGCTAAGCCTAAGCCAAAAGATTGGTCTGAAACAATTACATGAGATTAACTTGATTGGCAGCCTATCAGCTCTGATTTTGTGATAACAAAGCACATCTGGTTGAATCTGTCTCCATATCTGTATTAAATGAACCACATCTAAGACATTCATGGGATTATAAATTAAAATTTGTTATAAAAGCAAGGTCTCGCTCCACATTTTGATGCTTTTCTTCCTAATAATTCAAATTATGAATTTGCACCTAAGTGATAACATAAAAATTGGTTGTTAGTGTCTGAGAGGGATTTTGAAGAAATTTCCAGACAATTTATCAAGAAGGGATTAGCAGGAATCATACAGGTACACAACCAACCGTAACAGGTCTGAGGTATTCATGAAAGAAAAAAATTGTAGAAGAAGTGTAATTGAAGTAAAATCAAGTCAAGAGACCAGTTTCATCCCTGGAGTTATACAATCTCCAACTAAGGAAAATTCCAAGGAACAGTGCACTAAGAAATGGCAAGACGAGAAACAGAAGAAACCAATGGAAATTCAGAATAGTGAGGAAGAAAATGACATCTCAGAAAAAAAGATAACATACAATATGGAGGATGAGGATGTAGAAGTTATCTCTATGCTACCATCATATATATCACCAAGGAAGTCGAGTGCTAATCCAATGAAACACCATGATAATTTGAAGTACAGTTTATTCACTTCGTTGTTGCCCGAAGATGTACCTTTTGAAGGAGAACCATTGGCGAAAGTGCCACAGCTAAAGATGGAGGATTGGTAATTTAATTATATAAGTAAGTACCCACAATTTGAGCCTAGTCCATACCCATCCCAAGTTTATTACCTAGAGACTAAAGTCACCAGGAAGGAGCCACACTCGTGGGAAGAAGGTTTGCAACAAGCATGATTGTTGAATATGTTGAACGTCCCAAACTTCGGTCTAAGTTCTATTAAAACAATATGTGTTCAACATCTTTTGATGTTAGTACATGATGGATACCTCTCATTAGGAGAGAGGATCCCAATAGATGAGATGTTGATCAGACGAATAGTTGTGCTGCCATACCTGGCCAAGAACCCCGCCGAGGAGTTCATGGGCAAGAGTCAGGATAAGGCAGTGGTTGATGAGATGAAGAAGAAGTATGACATGTTCAAGAAGTTAAGGGGATATGACACCAGTTCTATAAATGACCAAGGAGTGCACTTTTCTGCACACATTCTTGTGGGAAAAGTTATGCGCAAGTGTAGGGAAAATAAAGTCCCAACAACCATTATCTCTTTGGACACGCAGCGCAGTAAGGGGGTCTTGTTTAACTGGTTCGGTTACTTATGTAAATAATTTTTAGAATACTGTCTGAAGTGTAGGAGGAAGGTAAAAATTTCCGTTACACATGGTTGTTTTTTATTATCATGTTAATGGCATGGAAGGAGCCAGAAGAGTCACAGTTTCATACTATGGAACCAAATATATCACTCTCCTTAGTTTACCAAGGAACCGACACGTGCTATGGAGAATAAGACTTTTTGGGTTTTGATGGAGATGGATCTACGTACGGTGGTGAATCAGTGTCATAGGTTGTCACCTACCTTGTTTGAATAATATCAGAATATCGCAGAGTTTAAGGTCGATTTCCACAGAGCATACATCAAGGAATGGAAGGACCCTATAGGAACATGGCATCCTTTGGCATATTTGGTCACATAGGTTGATCTTTTGGATGTCTTAAAGACATGGTCGATAGACTAGTTGACTCCACCTTTTGGAGGCACCAAGACAAAAAAAGATACCACGCATCATGCAGGAGCCAACGATAAGGACACAGAGATAGGAAAAGACATAGAGCAGGAAACAGAGAAGGACGAGGAACGAACTGAAGGCACAAAGCCAGATCAGGGTGGCTAGGACCCTCCTAGTGAGACAAAGTCGGTCACTTCCCCATTTATCATAAAGAAGAGGGTACCTAAAACTTCTACACCATATGTGCGAAAAACAAACAAGGCTGATCAATCCACTCGCGTAGAGCCATTGGTCCTCACTGAAGGGGAGTTTGATGAAATTGGCAACAAGGTCCAGCAGGTCACTGAAGAAACATGGAATAGGATTGAGGATCATTAGAAATAATTTTTGACAGAAGTACAAGAAGGTATGTATGAAATCAAGGTGTTGGCACAAACATCGTGACCATAGGAGAAACCAACCAGCCAAATAGCACAAACAAGTCAATCAACGCAGCCATAGCATCAACTTGAGACATAATTTGGTTTGAGAATTTTTAAGGTACCTGGAGGAGCACTATAGTTTGAGGCATCCAAATTTAGGGAATGCGCCAAAGGATTGGAAAGCATCAGCATGAACCTCGTCACACTCCCTACTCCAACATTGCATGACTTCCACCAAGGGATTTTCGAAGAGTAGAAAGGGCGTGAACAACGTATGTTGCAGACGAACGAAGAAGTGAAAAAGGATAGAACTATGATGATGAAGATGCTTGAACAGGTGCTCAAGGAAAGCAACAAGGAGCTTTAGAAGAAAAAACAGTTAGCCGACACTATATTTCAGACTTGCACTAAAGTTCTATACATTCAGGTCCCCATAGAGGAACCACCAGTTGCAAAGTTTGTGAAGCATGCTCTCATAATCAAGGAATCCAAGGACAACACTTAAAAGATGAAGTTTAAATACCAGATCCAAATTTTTGAGCTGTAAATGAGGCTGTAGCCATCCATGCCACCAGAAGTCAAGGAACAAAGGGAAGCAGACCTCAAAACAAAATTGAAAGGCATCGACGACTCAGTGGCAAAGTGTGGAAAATTGTTGGATGATACACTAGATATTTGGACATCGTTGCAGGAGGATACAAACATTCTGAGGATCGAGGAAGAAATGCAGGTAAAGTAGAAGTAGTTAGATGAAATTCAGGCAACTCCATGGATCCTAGCAGTCTTACAGAGGATCACAAGGATAAACAAAGGCAAGAATCGTCATAATCATATTGAAGATCTTCGAAGAAAGGAGTGGCTGATAATTGCAAGGAATCATACCTAGAAGGAAGAGGTCATCCATCTTCCGCAAACAATGGATGGTAGGGTCAAGGATCTATCGAAAAGGTAGAAGGATGTGCTCCATAAGATAGTCGGACCCACGAGAGAAAATATATTGGAGGAGATGCGCTAAGAAGAAAAGCAGTTTGCAAAGATGATTCAATAATATAATTCCGCCTACATTAGCATTGAAGATAAGGTTCGGGGCACACTAGTTGAGTGACTCTAGATGAGTCACATGTGAGTGTTGGGGTTGTTACAAGTCAATTTGTGCATCACTCCCAAAACCCAGGTCAGTATCAATTAGGGTCTATCATACTCTAAATTAGTGGCTACATGCCCTAAACAAGTCATTCCATTGGTAGTTTTCCTTCATGAAAGTTTCACTACCTAGATGCCAGTTGAAGTGTCCCATTGAGGCATCAATGAACCCCTAGACTAAAGTAAGTACTTTGTAGAGGATCTAGGCCCACTTTAGTGTGCGTTGGTGGACTGGGAGTGAATTTTTCATTAGATTTCCGGAATCTTCCCAACCTCTAGTGGCTTCTAGAAGTTGTTCCATCTATCAGCTCATCTGATAGCTTCGAATATGGACACCATGAAACCATTAAACCTATTATCCTCCTATTCCCATGAACATGGAAACCTCTTCATCCATTTTTGGAAAGTCCATTCAACGATTCATTAATTTCAAACTAGCTTCATCTACTTATAAATTGAGCACTAATCATAGTGCACAAGAGAGAAAAAATTTGTATTAATAAATTTATGTTGGTGAGATCAAAGCTCTTGGAGGTGTCGTATGTATGTAATTTTATGCAGCTAGAGTGATGATTCCTTGCATGATGAGGATGGGACTGAAGCTGGAGCGGTTTGACATCGAATCAATCCAACTGGTTGTAAGTTCTCCTTCTACTTCATAATAAAGACATTGCTTCCTTTCCTAATACATGTGTAAATAATGTTATATGTGTATTTACAAATGCAATTGATTCAATTTGTTGAAAATGAATAGATCATTTTCCTTTATGTCATTTTTTATCTTATGCTTTCCATTGCAGGTACCAATCAAGCGAGTTCAGTTTGATTGAAAGCCACAGACGTTTCGAAGGGGGGCGAGGAAAATCGAACAGATTAAGAGTAGGTTTTTTTCCCTTATCTATTCATTTTAAGGAAAAGGTCAAATATATTTCTATCTATTGTTCTAAGTCTGACCACCACACTTAGGTAAAGCATACTTATCCGTAGGTTTGATTTCCATAAAACAAGGGTCCTGTTGGCCATGGCCCAACTTGGTCCATTTTTTATCAAAAAGACTCCACAAGTTGAGGAGCAGAGTGTGCAGAACCACAGATTTAGTTCTATTGCACATTTTTTAGGGGCTTTGGGGTGTGTCAAAGCCCCTCATTTTGTAATCGGTAAAGGGTTTTAATCTATTATTTTTTCATCCCATGGTACGTGGACCATGTTTTTGTATGTATGTAAAGCTATATAAAGTGATGTAAAGGATTTATCGAAGTAGTAATCTAGGTAATAGTTTATGATCGCAAGCACTTGATCTATCTATTTAGTATTTTTTGAGTCTTAGGAAGGCTTCGCAACTGTGTTTGAAGAGGTTTTAAATATTTTGTAGCTTTGTGCGTAGACTACTGGCAGTTGTGTGCACAGGTCAAAGAAGTGAATGTACTGAAGAGACTTATCATAATAAAGAAGAAGAAGTTTTGGAAGAATATTCTGTGTCTTTATGTATTGTAATTTCTTATTATATTCATTGTGAAGTTGTTTGTATTCTTTATGTTGTGTTTTAATGATAAAGGCATAGTGCACACAAGTATTGATTAATGAGTGAAGTATAAATTTTTTAAGTAGATAGATGCATCTACGCAGTTCTGAATAAGCATAAGGAAGAAGTTTAGAAGTAGATCCACACTCCATTTTCCCTCTAGATGCAAAAACCTAGTTCTGACATCCCACAATATTTCCTCGGGCAAGACTGTGATTTGTCCAGCAACTCGTTGTCAAAAGGGTCGGTAATAAAGGGTTTTGTTGGTGCATAGCTAACTCCAAACTTGGGTCAAGCCCAAACATAGCCAAACAAAGTGTACAAAACAACACATGCACCTGGTGCACAATGCAATACATATACATATGCAACATACAATAGCACGAATACACGTCACGAAACAACGACTCCACAATACCTGTAACACCATACGAAATATATCCAACACAACATGTATGATGTGTACACCATACCCCAAGTGAAAAATTCCACATGTACAATGCGTACAAAACACCCAGTGTACATAGCACCACCTGAACAACATGTAAACAACACCACCTACACAAAGAGTACACAACACCACATGCACATAGTGCCACATGTACAACATGTACACAATGCTAGATGCACACAACACCACATGTACAACATGCACACATCACCACATGTACATAGAACTACATATCCACATGCCCATAACACCATATGTACACAAGACAACATATCCAACATGCCCATGGCACCATATGTACACAACACTACATATACAACATGTAGACAACACCATAAGTACATAACACCACATATACAACATGTACACAACACCATATGTACATAAAAATTCATTTACACCATGTACACAACACCGTATATACATAGCACCGCATATACAACACATACACAACACCATATATACATAGAAATACACATACAACATGTATCAAACACCATATGCACACAGTACCATATATGCAACATGCACACAATACTATATGTACACAGTACTGCATATGCAACAGGCACATAATACTATATATGAAACATGTAGACAACACCATAGGTACGCAATGTACAATAGATATACAACAATAGTAATGCACATCCAGAGACCAGACTGTCTCTACCAGGAAATCTTACTTCTATTGTCTTTTCAATGCTTGTCTAACATGCCACAGATCACACTCATTTCATTCTACTGATGTATCCTTCTATGTTTCTTTTCCATAACATAAACATAGGCATATTGCAAGAAAATAATACCAAATCCTATCCACATGACACTGACCTGATAAATCTGCCAGGGATACTTTTCCCACTTGATCCTCATAAAACAAGAACCTCTTCATGCCATTTACCTATATAAGCAATCATTCCTCTATAAGAATGATCTCTGATGACCCTGTCAGACAATGACATACATGCATATATACATATAAACATTAGCATAAAACAATCATGATCCATGATGACCCTATCAGGAAATGACATACATACATAATTGTATATAGTATACATACAAAAACGTAATTATGATCACAACATAATTACCATATATCATAAGGTCAAGGTTAAGTTAACTTCCTTTATTTGTGCACACCATGCACAGCATTGAGAATAACCATTCCCAACATATCCACAACATCTGACACCTCATATCCATATACTTTACCTTTCCTGTTACCTCTCTTATGATTGTCGCACCATTGTCCATTTACACCAATGGACCCAACCAATCTAATTGGTTGTCACATTCTTGCTTTTATTTTCTCTTATACATGCACTGAGCTTCATTCAAGTCTTAAATTACATGTTGGGTTTCATCAAGCTCTTCCTGATCTCCATTAATTTTACTCTTTCCTCAACCAATTCCCAATACCCTAAAAACATAAGAGGAAAGAACCAAAATAAATAAAAAAGAAACCCATGAAAACCAATAGAAACATGACACCATACAAAAAGGGGTATGGCCATACAGTAGACATGAACAAAGTCGCAATCAAGAACACCAAATCACAAAATACCAAAAGCAAAATACTAGCAACAAACACCATGACTCAATCCCCATGGCTTCCCAATACTTCCAAAGGAAATATCAACCTGATCCTTCTCCAAGATTTCATGGTATTCTCTTTGCCATTTAATTCCTTGTATCATACTGCCATAATCACATAAATGTGAGTGTTTAAATAAATATAACAATATATGAGTTATCTTACCTTGTTGTGCCAAGAACGTCACCTTGTAATTGAACATACATCATATCCATTTATTTGAAATTGACCTTTACCAAGTGTAAAAACAATTTCATAATCAACAATCAACTCATATTCATCAGTCATAATACATAATGTTGCAACTATCACCTACTTACACTCAAATACATATCAGTTTTTCTCCGACCATAATGTGTTAGTACAAGCATCATAAAAAAATATCATTCCTTCACGCAATATCATAGAAATATACTCATACCTTACAATTAATCAAACATTAAAGCAAAAAATAGACAACATAATAGATACCAAACACTTGAACACCCAATAGACGACCTAACCAACTCATACCTCAATGAATCTCGTGGGAGGGTATCTTGTCTGCACAACCAAACTAGATTAGCACGATATAAATTCATAACATATCAACTCAAACATAAACAAGGTCATGGTATCAATAACAATAACTAGCTAATATGTTCACATCATAAGCTCATAAACAATTGGCATTCATGCATAACAATCACATATGCTTAGTTAGTCTAGATTAGTATGGCACAATATAAAAAATATATTGACTCATACCCAAATGTCATAACCATAACCATATGCATAGACCAATCCATGTTAGCATGATATATATGATATCAAGATCCTAAGTACAATGACCATAACTATCATGCATACAACCACAATGCATATAACAACAATTTACTACCATACATGACTACCCGACGCATGTGCATAAGATGACACTGATCAACTAGCATCTATCATGCATATAACCATAACAACAATAGAATGACAGAAATGTATATAACCATAATTCTTATAACAATCATCAACCAACATACTCGCATGCCCAACATACAAACTTGTATGACAATCTCCTTTACCCCCAAATTCTAGTGCCACAACATCGCTCCCGATGATTTGCATCTCTTGCTCAATATCATCCAACACATCAACATAATAACATACCAATAGCATCATGATGACATAAAATACATGCAAATGACCTCATGCATGAAAACATTAACCATAACAATGAACGCATAACAACATGAATCTAGCCCATCTAGTATAAGTATTTGAAAAATGCTTTGATACCACCCCGTGGTATCAGATATCACACAAGGAGAATGAAAACCAAAAACCACCCAAAGAGAAAGAAACCCACTCTAATACCATTGTGTAACTTCCTCCTCCCACATTTACCCACTTTCATCTTCTTTCCTAGGGTAAGCATGAGTTGAGGTTCACTATGATAATACTCAACCTCCTATGTGACCTTAAGGAAATGGAGTCAAAAAACTTAAGACCTTATTGACTTCCCTCAGGGTGCCACAGGACCTCCAGAGTAACCCAAACACCTCTAGGTGTCCAACCCCCTGAGATTACTCACTTGTTCCCTGACCTAGAGCCCCAATCGCTCCCTTGCCAAGTCCTCCATGCAACTATGGGTCCCTAGTCACTCCCATAGGTTTGTGTTGATGCCACTATGGACTTTACTTCCTAGTTTCTATGCTAGTGAACCCGAATTCTATGCCACTTTTTTCAAGGCCAAGACTCAAGCATCTTCCCTGAACTCGAGAGAAACTTCCAGAGATGATAAATGACATAGAAAAAAATAATTGTAAAACCAAAAACCGAAAAACAAGACTTTACCTCACCATCCCCAACCTAGATTGACATTCCGTCAAACACTTGTTAAATATGCAACCTACAGGTCATGAAAGAAAGTATGATCATAAGGAAATGAAAACTTAAATGAGGTTTAACAAGAAGGGCCACTTCCTTCTAACATTAGTTGTCAGAGAACGTGATATCACTTAGGAAAAACCCCTAGCTACGGGAGAAAATCCTAAGGTAACCTCGAACCTCTTTTTAGGGCTGAAAGTTGGCCCCTCAACTTGGAGAGGGATCTCTCCCTAAAAAAAAACTACCCAAAGGTCACTAAAGTAGAAGGTTTCGCCTTTAAAAAATATCTGGCCATATTTATTTCATAGGATAAAATTTGGTTGGGTTGTTTACAAAAAACACCATTTGGGCATGGAGTCTAGTGTATCAAAATGCTACAAATCTTATGAGCAGAGCTACAAAAAGCATGATAGCAACAAAACTCTTTGAAAAATGGAGAGTTTGAAGAAGAAAAACTGAAGTAAGAGAAAATTATAGTTGATTTAGATAACAAATACTAATGGCCGAGAATTATGAGAAAGAGCATAAATGAATCTATATCTCATAAACTGAAATTTCTAGTCATGGAAAGAAATTTTATAAACAAAGGGAAAACCCGACAAGGGAATTACAAGACACGAGTTTCTTATAAATTGTTCATAAAAAAACTGGAATATATTTAAGTTTGCTCAAATATACCAAAATAAAAATGTTTTCAATAAAATCCAACCCTTCTTCATTCTTCATAAACTGGTTTATAGAAACTTACATAAACTGTTTACAAAATAATAGATTCTAGATTTAATTATAAATTTGCTAACAATAAAAGAGATAATGTGTATCTCTCAAATACATGCATATAAAAACTTTTGAAGCCTATATGCATCTAAATATAATGTTGTTTCTGGAGTCATTGTTGTAGATAAGGAACATCAAGTCGAATTTTATGAGGTGCCATCTAAGTCACCAACTCTCCATGAGCTTTTTCCCTCACGAAATTCCTCGCGAAAATAGGGTCTATATATCACTTCTAAAATTCAAAATTGTGATAGTTTGTTGGAAACATTGAGAGAGGTTTTTGTAAATGGGTCTATTACAGACAAAAAACCTCTTTTTGGTTTTGTACCATTCATTCTCGCTGGTTTGGAAACTGATTTTGACAAAAGTTACTAAAAAAGGATTGAAAAATCATGAAAAATAGCCTTCAAATATACCTTTGAATATTTTCAAACCATAACACCCGTTAGAAAACCAAGAGAGGTTTTTTTTAAATGGATCCATTGTGGAAACAAACATCCTTCATATTTAGGAAATTTGTTTCATAGTCAAATTATATGCTTATAGTTTTCCAATCATAAATTGTCAACCCAGGAAGGTAAACCGATGAGATGCATGAAAAGTATATGCAAAGCTGATTACTTCAAGTGTTAATAAGTTATCCACACATCAACTAATGATTCTTTCCTATGTCAATACTTGGCAACAATGGCTACGGAGTGGCATATATCATCCCTCTACAACACTTTAGGATTGTTGATATTTACCATGAAAAGATAAAGATCAAACAACAATCAACAACTCATGCTTCTTTCCTGTATCAATACTTTAGCAGCAATGGCTATGGAGTGGCTTATAAAATCACTCTACAACACTTGGGTTTTTCTGATATTGATGCAGGAAAAGATAAAATATAATCCATAATCAAGAATCCAACTTAAATAGCATGAATCCAAACATTGATCAAATGAAAATAACTCATTAACATAAAGAATTAAATCACTTAACCAATTAATAGTTAGTCACAGGAAATGTAGAAAGAAAAGCACTAGCTATGTACATGGATTATTAATGCATAAATGAAATAGAAATAAAACACACACTATGCTACAGGAGTTGTGAGTGAAGTGGGGCCCTCCCTCACTCACAACTCCTTCAAAAGTCAAAGAAGTTGCTCGTAAAGGTAAACATAACATAGACTATTTTATTAATACGGAAATTATAGTCAAGTACAGCTTTCGATATCTTGCTATCAACAACAATCCCAACCCAAACTCCTTTACAAAGTGAAAATACATCAGATTTCAAAGCCCATATTTGGCTTGAAGAAAGTAGATCACTAATCTAAGCCTACAGCCAATGATACGCATTGACAAAGTAAAACTTTTGTTGAGTCTAATCCATGACTCGGAAGAATGGATTAGACGATTTATGTTGCGTGGATGAAGTTGTTTCTCCATGTGGGAATGAGAGAAGATCTCGAGGTTTGGGTGGTTGCAAAAGAGGATTCAGAACAATGAATAGGACAACTTCCATATGCAACAAATTTCCTTCAAAGACACATGTCTTTACTCGATCTGGAGATGAGTGGAACATGGTCAACCATCGATCTTGCTATAGGTAATTGAGATGGTTGTAGGAAATTGACGTATCTATATGAAATCCGTAACATCTCGCAGAATCTCGACCGCATGAGCATGTCTGCAGATTTGTGAAAACTGTTCAAATCTAGCAAATCTGCATACGAGTTCTAGACTAGTTAGTGTTGTAATGCAATAAAGACACAATTAGATCAAAGAATACTCGAGTTTAAATAAAATGACACTTATTATGAGAATTTAACATACCTTAGGCTTATGGTACCCTTTTTAGCCAAAAACTAGATAACATAGCCGAACTAGGTATAATTAAAGAGTGAAAAGGGTTAAAAAATAGAGGGAGGCAAGGCCTAGGATAGGTGTCAAAAAATGGCTAAAGCTCAGTGCTTAACATCTCCCCCACACCAAAACTCTTGCATGTCCCTATGCAAGAAAAACTGAGGCATTCCCCAAACAGAAAATCAAACTTTTCTCCCGAGATGATCTAGATGGGCCCGACTAGATTCCACTTGAATCTGTCCTTTGTACGCTTCATTCTTCCTCTTCAAGTGGTTGATCCGGGCCTCGCTTCTTTTTTCATGATGCAGACTCGCTTTCTCATGCCACTCTTCATGTTCTTTGTGCATCTTAAGGCTATTTTCTTTCAAGGCCGCGTTCTCTACTTTCAAGGCCCATTTTGAAAGGGTAAGTTCCTTAATGGTCTCTTCCAACGATATGTTGAGACCGTTTCTTCAATGGAGTCACCTCTCCCTCATGATGCCCCTCGTGAGGATTGGAGCACACTCAAATCCTCCTCTGTTTTCACGACTTCATTCCGACTTTCCCGCAAGTGAAGGATCCCCGAAGGACACATTGTCCTTGTCAATGAATGTAACAGGGGTTTACCTTATCCTTTCCCTTGGCCTCGGCCACGAGACTTCTCTGTCTTCTTGGGTAAAAATTTTTGGGTGGTGTCCCTTCTTTTGTTGTATCCTTAATGGCCACCGAGCAGACCTAGATTTTGGTATATCGTTTAGAGGGGGTAGAAGGCTTCTTATGTCGGGAGCCCTCCACAGTAGTTTCACCGGTCACCATAACTTTGTCATCCCCATCATCTTCTTTCACCTTTGGTCCATGGGTCTTGCGGTATCTTCTTCAGTTTCTATATGGGATTTTTTCTCCTTGAATCTCGAGGAGTTAGAATCTCCAACATTCACAAAATGGTTTTCTATCGAAAGTCCTCCCATGACTTTTTCTATTTCCATAGGACTTCCACCAGAAATAATATTCACTAGCCCATGATGGTAGAGGTTTTCCTCTATGTGGGCAACCCTTTCTTTCGTAGCCGTGGACATCTTGATCAATGAAATTTTTTAAATAATAGGGAAAATTTAGGGTCTTGTCTCAAAACAAATCCGAGAAGCCTAATATGAAATAGGAATGCGAGGCCAAAGTGACCATCACACATAACATACTTTCTGTAGGAAAAAAACTAATGATACTTACTCCTTAAAAACTCCTTCGTAATCCCCCTTTACTCCAGCCGAGGTTTGAGTGATCCTTCTATAGGAAATATGCACACATTTATTTGTTGAAGAGACGGTCTTTAAACCATCACTCTCCATCATGCGGAATTCCACATGCCCATGCCACCAAGTCTTCTCTCAACCTGAAATTGTATGTTTCTAACCCGTGCTTTATCCCCATTTAGGTTCAGGGAAAAATATTTTGTTACTTTAGAGTTATGGTCATTGAAACCTCTAGAAAGAAAGGCAACCATCCCCGCTTTTCTATTCTCCCTTACTACGAGGATCAGCTTCCCAACAGCGCAAGGCTTTGTGGCTCGAAATCGGATAGGGGCTCGGAGCTTAGACATGGCGAGAGGAGAAAATGGACAGGAAAGTGAGGAAATGGACACGGAAATTTCAGGACAAAAGGAACACGAGAAAATGCGGGTTGCGGGAATATAGTTTGAGACTTATGCAACAGCTTTGACAACGAAGGAACTAAATAGGAAATATGAGGCTTTTTTTCAGTGTAGGTCGTGATCATGATTGCCATCATGACTCGACTCGTAAGACAAACCTTAGAAGTACAACCACCTTTCAGCGTGATGATGATAGGTCATGGGATTAATGCCGCAACGACTCATGGCCGCAAGGGTTACCGAAGCCTTAGTTATGCGAAAATTTTTTAAAAAATTAAAGCATCATTATACCTTTACCTCAAGCATCTTATCATTGGTTGTACTTTACTAGCTTACCTCCAATGGTCCTCGTCCTCGATGACGTAGCTTTGCTCTTGAAATGATAACCTATTACATTAGATATATAATCCATGACCTTAACCTAATGATGACTCGTTAGTACTTTATTACATGATTTTAATCTAATGTTCTGTTTAAAGATTTTTCTTTTCTTTTGTCTTTTCAGAAACCCGCATGTTGTTGTGCCTAACAAATGTTCCCGCAAGGATTTAAAAACTGAATGTCGAACATTCCCGCAGGAATTAAAACTATAAACTCGCTTAATATTTTCTAGAAACAATCGTTAAATACTCTTCAGGAATTGAAATGCAACCGATGAACATTTTTCGAGAATTGAAATAATCGTGAACATTCTTTAGGAATTAAAAACTGCAACTCGTCGAACATTCTGTAGGAATTGAAGTTGAATCTGAAGGAACCACCTTTTCCACCCATTATGTACATTCCATTGCACATGAATTAATGTGTCTGATATCAAATGTGTAATGGGCTCATTGGATTACCATCCATTGAGGTCAATTGTTACCCAATGCGAGGTCCATCACCATTAATGGGAGTGTGGACTCAAGGTACCCTCGATGCATCCTATCAGTGTGAATAGATGAGTTGTTGTCGAACCCCCTTGTAGGATCTAGTAGTAAAGAAGCCATGATGTTTCTCCATTACCACTGGCGAGATAGCCTTTCATTGGGGCATACAAGCTTCAAGGCATCACAAGGCTCTAATCCCGCACTCGGATAATTTTTTCGATGTCAATGGGCCGAATTCTTGGAAGGAGGGCCTTAAGAAATCCCACATCATTCCAACATGAGAAATCCATAGATTAATTGAAAAAAAATAAATTATTCATAGGATCTAGAAGGATCTACTAACCCGTGTTTTTAACGAGCCCAGTGGCAGTCCCATGCTCGCCATATTTCAATTTTAGAGAGTTTGAAATACTCGAAAAGGAAGACTCCAAGGGGTTCCTTTTCCATAAGTAGTCCATTGGGCCCCGGGAAAAGGAATAAATATATACCCAATAGACATTCCTCTAATGGTTTTATCGAGTACGAGGAGGAACCGAGTGAGCTCATTGTATCGCTAGAGGACATCAGAAAGAGACAATGGAAAGAAAGATCCCTTCCCTTACCATCTCTAGCTCTTTCTTCTTCACAATTTCTTCCACAAATTCCTCCTTAGATTTGGGTTTTTGATATAGCTTGAGTCTGTGTCCATTCACCAAGAAGGTAAAATTCTCATTTTTATCACAAAATTGCACCTGATAGGTTGCTAATCACACAATCTCATGTAACTGTTTCAAACCAATATTGTGAATGAAGCTTAGCCTCTTCAGTCTGAGAGGGCTCTCTCAAAGGGTGTTGGACGGATAAGTCATTCTTGCGGACAAGACAGACCTCCCAAGTGTCCTATAGACAGCTAGCAACAAATGGAAAAATAAAACTATCTTTCTCTAGATATATCGTGATTCATAATTAAATGTTATAAAGGCTTAACGATCTTACCTTTGATCCATTGCTTGTTTGTAGTAGTAGTCCTTCAGTCGCCTGAAATAGTTTCCTTCGAAGATCTACAATCACAAACAAAAAAACATCAAATTGCACCTGCATAGCACATATTCATAAATCATATCTATTATGGTGATCAAGGAATCCATAAAATAAACCAATCAATTGACAACTTATTGAGAAAAATGGACTTATTTGTATTAAATTAAATAAGGAAGGCCTTACAATTGTGTCCACCTTGATGTTGTACAGGTCTTCCTTGGGTCCGGAACAGGCATTTCCTTTACTCAGACCAGCCTTGCACTCTTCCAAGCAAGATACATACAGGTATGTAATCTTTCCCACATGAAATCTCAGCTAAAAGGGTCTAAGTTTCAACAGCACTTCACTTCCAATAATACTAAAGCTTCCACTCCCTTTGAGGCTGCCCTATGCCTCTTTTTATAGTGAAAGAGAGGAGGTTATAGTTCCAAACAAGAAGGGATAGAATCCTCCTTCAAAGGGATTAGCTCCTTACATCAAGGGGTTAGCTCCTTGATGGATGGGATGCATGAACCTGAAAAGAGCGATCTTTCCACCGCAGGAATGTTTCTAGAAGCTTCCAAAAATGACTCAAACTGAGCTTCTATATTTTACTTGTGCCTTTTTTATATTTTACAGGGGTCCACACCCTTAATGAATAAATAGTGCATTTGGCTCTACAAGATTTATAGCCAAAAGGTGCAGCACCGCAGGAAATACTAAGAGAAAGTGTGGTACAAGAATTTTAAGACTTTTATGAGCTTTTCTCTTAATTTCAAGGCTTGAATTTAGGAACTTTGATGTTGTAAACTTCTTAAGGGAGTACTAAAATGTCATGGTGACAAATTTAAGTGTAACAAATTGCCCCCTAAAGTGCGAAGTCTGAGAACATTCGAAGAGTGATGTGATTTATCATTTCAAGGATCAGCCTATGGACACCCGAGTCGGAACCCTTTAAAAACATTCAATGCAAAACATATATATATTATCGCTGAGGTAGGCATTCCCATACTCAGATCAAAACTAACTAAACTTGTTCTGATACATAAATGATTTTAATATTACATCAATAGTGTAGACACAACATGGGTGCAGCCATCTGTAATGAATCGTCTACTGCATAATGAATAATAAAACTCCTCGCAGCCTGGATGGCAGAAACTAGATCCAGGGTCTTGACTTCTGCTTCTTGAACTAGTACGATTCTATCCATGCAATTAGATGTGTTGAAGTCAAACATGGTAGAAACCACTTGATTACCAGTCAATGATGTGAACTTTTAACAAGCGTGAGAGAAACCACCAATAATGACAATGGCTCTCAAAGTACTCGGTACAATCCATGAAATGTGAATAAGTGATATGAAGTCTAACATTTCACGGAATCGTTCGATCGAAGGTCAATGATGCAACCTGTCGTCGAAGGCGAGAAACCTGCCATTAAGGCATGCAGATTCCAAGGTACTGACGGATTCTAGATCAACTTCCTAGATGATGAGCTGTCGTCGATAGAAAGTTATCCGTTGTAAGCAAGCTCATGACACGAAACCATAGATCAAGTTTTGAAGAAAGTTTTTGCAAGGACTAACTCAGGGATGGTCAACGCGAATGGAGACAAATGTTTGCAGATGAATGGTTTATTTAACTGTCCTCTTGAACACATAATGACACTGCAGATGGTTTGGTGACATTTTCCCTAAGCTAATACCCAAAAACCGGTTGAAGACCTTCAATGTTGTTTGATTAACTGATAGGCAAAGGATTTCCCAACCCAGGTAGAAGTGTGACAAAAAGTGTCGTGTTCAAGAGTGGTGTAATGCTTTTACAAATCAAAGTGTGACAAATGAATCTGCTTTCTCTCTTTTCCCCCACCATTTTTGGCAAGTACCTCTTTATTTTTGACGAGCTTAAGGAGGATAACATTTGCTTGTTTATAAGCTCATCCTTCGGATGAGTCCAACTTAGTTTAAAATCGAACCCTAAGAAGGAGTGGTTCGTTCCTGTTTTAAATTGACAGGTCCTTTACTGTTAAATTTTAACGAGTCCAATATTGGAGAAACTCAGTGTTTTTCATTTTTAGGGAGTCAGAAGAAAAAACTTAAGAAAACTCCATGGGTGTACTTTTTCGTAAATTTAGTCTCTCAGGCCCGAAAAAGGATAAAATAATGCAAGAGAGAACTCTATTGACCATGATTAGTCAACGTATATCTTTTTCGTAAATACTCCATTTCAGTTCGGAAAACGGGTAAACTTATATTGAAGGGACAACTGTTCGTTTCCTTTAACGAGTTCAAATAGTCAAGTACTCGGCAACCTTTTCATTTTTAGAGAGTCTGAAAAGAGCTTAAAAGAGGACTCCATAGTTTTTCTTTTTCATAAATTTTAAAGAGCCTGAAAAAGTGATAAAAGTATACTCTTCGTAAAAAATGATCATTTTGCCTGAAAAATCTAGTATTCTGCACAAAAAACTCAAAAAATTAAACATACATGTTTAAATAATAAGAATATTTTGAAAAATCATCTTTTTGAAGTGAAAAATAAACAAATTAAAAATTCATTTATCCCAAAAAACTTATAAAAAGGAGTTTCTCAAGTTCATTTTTACCGTTTAAGTTTGGAGTGAAAATTTTAGAGCTTTTGGCAAAAAACGCCTAGGAGAAGATTCTGGACAAACCGACCGTTGGAATCGAAAACTGTCTGCTCCAAGTAATCCAAAACCTCTTTCTCTTGATTTTCATTCGTTCATTTTCTTAAATTAGGTTCTAAATTTCATTTTTGGGAGGAAAATTGGTTAAAAAATTCGCCCTCGGGGGTCCGCAGGTAAGACACTAGGTACCTACGGACCCCGACATTTTCTCACAAAGGAAAATGTCAGGGCCCCGCACTTTTATCATATACCCCGTGCGGAGCTACGCATTGTGTCTGAGCATAAAGTGCAGGGGCGCTGTAACAAATTTAAAAACAAAATTTCCACCTAAATTACCCAAAATGTTTGTTTTAAAATGATTCTAATCCTTCATTTTACTCATTGTAGGATATTTACAATGCTCATTTGGGGAGAACGGGAGCATGAAGAGGTAGATGAAGCAGTAATGATTCATCAACCTACTTTGCAAGTTTTAAGAGCATGCGGGCTTTTCAAATTCTGGAAAATCAGTGGCATGAGAGCTCAAGTAGATCTTCTCACTTGGTTGGTAAGCAAGTGGGATGTTCAGGACCAGTGTTTCATGATTGGAGGCCACCAGATCGAAATTGTGCTGGAGGAAATATATTTTTTGACTGGTTTGTCTAAGAGAGGCGAAGCACTTTCTCTGTTTGGGGTTAGGCCAGGTGGTCAGTCTGTCACCAGCCTGCAATTAGAGTTTTGTAATGATGAATCCAATCCTAGAGACAAACGGATTGACACTAAAATTATCATCCATCCCCAATTAAAATTGATTGCATTTACCATTGTCAAGTTGTGCAGAAGTGCCGCTTTGCATGTAGTTATTGGATCTCAAATGCGGATTGCAGTAGATTGTTTATGAGGCACCATATTCAACTAGTGCGAGGCAGTGCTCGCTAATGTGAAAGGCCAACTTGCTAGAGCCAAAAATGGGAAGTTAAACAACTTCGGGTATGGATTTATCGTGGTTACCTTTGCTTTAGAGAGGATTCCTATGTTATCCCCGCAACATATTCCTGTTGATGCTGGTAGACCTCAAGAGCCTCGGATGGTTCGATGGGTTGCTTTGATGGCCCATCACAACGAATGTGGGGAGATTGTTTGATTTCCCTCAACTTATTTTCATTGGTTAGAACGCCAATTTTTTGTGATACAGGATTTTCCTTATGTGGGCATGGATTTCCATGGCGACCGCGATATGGTACTTCCTCCAGGAGCTCAGTGGGATGAGTCAAGTAAAAAAATTTTTTTGACATGTTCTAATTTCTAATTTCTATTTTGTTTTTAAATCGTCCAAAACTGATAACAAAAAATTTCAAATGCAGATGTGGGTCCAAGTCGACCAGCCATTCTCCGCCCCTTTGATCGGAGGCAAAGGGATGCAACAATAGTAGTAGCACCACCATAGGATTAGACAATAGAGATCCTGACTAATTTAGAACACCATTTGGAGCGGTTAACTATGGATATTCCTGAGACTACCATAGATGATATCCGACTCCGTCAACAGAGATACGTCATTGGTGTTCCTGGACCATTCAGGAGATTTTAGACTAGGGTGGCACGAGCAGTAGTGTATTATCGTGATCATCGCCACAGATAGTGGATGATTGAATGTATAGAATCATTTTTTTGTATCACTTTTTCTGATCATAAGGCGTTTTGAACCTATGATTGAAGATGATGTACTATTTTTGAACACTACATCTATACGATGATATACTATTATTTCCAGTTACCTGTTCAATCATGTTATCAAATGTTGATTTACTATTTTATTATTGCAAATGTCTGTTTATAACACTAGAAGCTATTGCATCTAATAATGTGTTTAAATTTATTGGAATGTGTTGATACTCAATATAATCAAACTCTCGTTCCAAGAGATGAACCCTTAAAAATAATCTTAATAAAATTGGGTTTCTAATGGCATATACTTGGTTTAACTGTAATACAACGAGTTCAGAATCTAACCTAATGATCAAAATCCAAATTTCAAATGAAATGGATTCTGATAATAATTCAATAACTGCACTATATTTAGCAATATTTTTTGTTGTTTGACCGAGGCTTACCCCATGCATAGATACTAACTCGTTAGTGGGTGAATAAATAACCCAAGCTGCGGAAGAGATGTTCCGTGTAATATGACAAGCACCATCATCAAAACCAATATATGTTTGAAAGGACGTCGACATCTGCGATATCAAGAGTAATCTAGATAAGCAGGAAATAGTAGTAAAAGCACACTTAAGCTAGGCACACGTTTCTAATCTATAGCACACCAGCTAGAAAGTAACTAATATACAAAGAAGATCTCCACACAAAAAATCAAGCTTAATATCTCTTTAGATAAAGTCCATTTTTGGGTTTACCTAAAGAGACCCCGTCAAAATCAATCAATTCATAGGCCCCTTTTGCAAGCTGTCACTTGAAAATATAAGGACCATGGCACATGGGTTCAAATTTCCCAGCCCCTAGTTTATCGTTGGATTGATCAGAAATCAAAACTAGGTCTCCTTCTGAAAAATTATGAGGGGTAACACTTCTATCATACTGAGCTTTCATTCTTTTTGCATGAGCCTCGATAGCTAATGCAGCGGTGCGCTGATTCTCATCTAATTGAGCCAAGTATAAAAAACGTTTCTCCTCTTGAGAAGTGGCTGGTAGTAACTCTATGTCTAGTTGGGGTGATAGTATCTCACATTCAATGGGTAGTACCGCTTCTAAACTGTAAACTAGTTGAAAAGGGGTAAAACCTATCGATGTTGTTGTCGAGGTTCGATATGCCCAAAGTGCTGAAAAGAGCATGATATGCCAATTCGACTTATGAATTCCAATAATTCGTTTGATCATGGTGACTAAAAATTTATTAATTGCTTCAACTAAACCATTAGCCTGCAAATAATATGGTGTAGAACTATCATGGCGCAGGCCAAGTTGGTCTGTTAACTTGGTCATCATGATATTCCGAAAATGGCTCCCGTGATCAGTAATTATCGCCTGGGGTACATCGAAACTAGAAATCACATGATTGAATATGAAAGTAGCTGCAGTTTTTCCATTTGCCGCAAATGTAGGCATTGCCTCAGCTCATTTGGTAAAATAATCTACTACTAGAATAATATACCCATGCCCCCCAGCCGAGTGAGGGTTACATGTAATGAAGTCAATGCCCAATTTTGCAAAAGGAATGAAAAAAATTATAGGGTGAAGAGGAGCAGGTGGTGCATGCATTTTTCGATCGAATATTTAACAATTATGACATTTTCGGACCGCGTAAATACAATCTTTAAATAAAGACGACCAGAAATAACCTGTGTGCAATATATTTTGGGATGTGGTGTACCCAGACATATGACCACCACATGCTCCAGAGTGACAGTCATTTAAAACCTTTTTGGCTTCTTCATGAATTAGACAACGTCAAAAAATTGAGTCCGCACCACGACGGTATAGTGTGTCACCAACAATATGATATTGTTGAGACTGGAAATGAATTTTTCATCATTGCGACCATGAAAGATCAGACTGAAAATATTGGGTTTGAAGATAAACAATAATATCTCCATACCAAGGATCAATGGTACTGATAAGAAATAAGGATTCATCCACGATTGGTTGTTTTGCCATAGTTTTTGTATCAGTATGTGGGAAATCACACATAAGTTCAAGAAATATCAATGATTTCTTGAATTTGGATTTTTCAAACTCCAAATCAAACTCTTGCAGGATAATAATCCATTTAGATTATTTTTCCCCTAGAAATTGTTTGGTCAAAATGTACATCATAGGGTTACAATCAGAGGTCACTGTTTTTTTGTGTAAAAGTATGTAGTGACAAAAACGTTGGACAGCTTGAACAACTGCCAAGGCCAATTTCTCCACATGTGAATATTTGATCTCAGTTGGATGCAAATTTCGACTAAGATAGTAAATCACATGTTCACCATGGAATTTATTTTCCTGAACTAAAACCATCCCTATCGTGGAATCGGAAGCGGTGATGTACAAAAATTAATCTTGGTTGTAGTTGGGAGGATGCAGTAATGATGCATGGGTCAATGCATTTTTCAAAGCATCAAAAGATCTATCAGTGACCTTGTCCCAAAAGAAAGGAATATTCTGTTTCAAGAACCTAGAGAAACCTTTCGTTAACTCGGCGTAGTTAGGAATGAATCGACGTAAAAAGTGTTCTTTCCCTTGCAAACTTTGGAGTTGGCGAAGAGTAGGAGGAGGTAAATTGAGGATTTCCTCAGCCTTCGATGGGTTGACACGAATGCCTACCTTTGACACAATAAATCCCAATAATCGTCTAGATTGTATGCAGAAATCTAGATTGTATGCAGAAAACACATTTGTGAGGATTCAAATGAATCTTATAATGCCTACATCATATAAAAATGGCTCGTAAATGAGTAATATGATCTGCTCTGCGTGAATAATGACTAGGAAAATCATCGAGGTAGGGTTGCACAATGTGCTTAATGTCATGAAATGCATAAGACATGGCCCTTTGAAAAGTGGCGCCAGCATTCTTAAGGGAAAAAGGTAGTTTGCGATAAGAAAAAGTTCCCCATGGACAAATGAAAGCTGTTTTAGGTTGATCTGCAAGGGGTATGTTGATTTGATTATAGCCGGAAAATCCATCCATGAAAGAGAACATTTCACTTCCAGCACAATCGTCAATAATTTGATCGATATAAGGGGTTGGATAATTGTCTTTTGGACAAGCTCGATTTATATCCCTATAGTTGATACATACTCGTATTTTTTCTTGTTTTTTATTGACCGAAACAATATTAGATAGCCAGTCTGTTAAAGGGATTGGATAAATAAAACCTGCACGAAGTAATTTTTCAACTTCGGCTTTAATAGCGACAGCTTTTTGCGGATGTATCTGACATAATATCTATCTAATGGGTTTAACATCTAGGTATGTATTAATTTCATGAACAATAATCGATGGATCAATTCCTGGCATTTCTTCATATGACGAGGCAAAAATGTCACGGAATTCCTGAAATAGGCTTTATATTCTTGAATTTCTTTTGGCGTACAAGCACCTATGTGAATGTTTTCAACAATTCCAGGTTTTACGGAAATGTCAAGAGGAATTGTTGTAGAAATATTTTCTAAATTCAATTTAGAATCGGAATGTGAGAGAGTATTCTGAGGTTCTTTGACGTAATTAGTGGTAAAAATGGAGGAAAAATCATTCTCAAAATGATTGAGATCAGGTAAAAATGAAGACCTATGATGAAGATCTTCCCATGGTAACTCATTGAACGACAAGAATTCACGAATATGTTCATCAGTATTGAATACTTGTTGAGAAGGATCCAGAATTGGTGTCGAGGCTAAACTTGATATTGAAAAATACTCCTGATTGATCACATTCACTGGATCAGACTCAGTTGAAGGAGTGTTAGAAAATGACTGTACCTGTTGATATGCTAACTCAAAAGGACTCAAAGGCATCGGGCCATCGAAAGAATCCAATTCTGATTCTGAAGGTACTATCCAAGGATCATCAAAGGAAATAGTACTTGATGTAATCATATTGATATTAGAAATAGGACTTTGTACGTTGGGAACAGGCAAGGAAAAAGTTCCCAGTAAAGCGGAATCTTTAATCAAACCTACTCCGACATCCTTATAAGGGATAGTCAATTTTCCGATATGTTGGATGCTATCCATAGAGGCTGGTTTAGATGAATACTATGAGAGCTGATTTACTTTAACAATATTTGCTTTATGAGGAAACATGATGAGACGAGAGATCAATGATACAACAAAAGTCATGGCGTAAGACCAACTGCGACCCAGGAGAAGGTTGTAATCGAGAGGGGCATCAACCACTTCCACATCTAGATTAACCATTTTGCCTTCAACTTCTATTGGTAGATCTTGTAAGATACCATACGACTGAAAACCTCTTCTGTCAAAAGCTTTGAGAATAGTTGGGGATTGATTAATGTTCAGAGAACCAAGGTATTTCCAACATTTTAACGACATAATACACGTAGAAGCCCCTTCATCAATTATAGTACGAAAGATACCTTTGTTTTTTACTATAACTGGAATCTGAAAAGCCATTTGATGGGGTAGGCGGGGTGTAAAATTCTCTAAATAGAAGATCATGAGGTTCGAATCCTGGAGATCTACAGCTCCTAAGGTGGAAAAAAGTAATTTTCTTTGGGTTGGGCATGATTGCAATACTTCCAAAGCCGACATTGTTGAAGGGGAAATTGCCAAATCTTCAACAATATTGTAATTCTGAGCAGCTCTCGCATGTGGATTGAAAGCTGATTTACGAAGTACACCTTTTGCAGGTGGTTTAATCACTAAGTCAGGATTTTGTTTCTCTATCTGCAATGGATCAAAAATTGAGGCAGATGTAGTTGATGCAGAATTGGATGTTTCTTCTTCTTTACCAGTATTTTTACTACCATAATCTTGTGATCGCGTCGCAACCATCAAGATATTCTCAAGTTTATTGGAGGAAGATCCAACCATGTTACTATCTTGAGCAGGAAAGGGATCCTTCAAGATAGCAGGTATAGGCGAACCCTTAATGAATTTTGATACCTCGGCTCTATGTGGGCACTCTTTCGTAAAATGATCCTCATCACAGATTAGACAAGGATATCGAGGTTTGCGTTTTTCGTCAGTTGGTTAAGTTGTATCATTTTTATCTTTTGAAGATATTTTCTTTTTATTCTTACCTTTCTTCTTACCACTAGTTTTAGATTTGGTCATAGACGACTCTACAACATGAATATCGGTAGAAGCTTCTAGGGAAGAATCTCCTTTGGGTGAATCAGGTAAAGTGATAATAGGAGAAGTGGTCTTGGAAGACTTCTTCTTACTTTTACCAATGCTAATAGAACCAATTACACCATCAGTGGCATGAGAGCCAGAAGGAGTTGTAGTTAATTGACCAGGTCTTGGTAAATCGGGGATTTTATCATACAGAGTACCTGACTGAGTATATATAAGGTTAAGGTACTGAGCCTAAGCAATGAATTGCTCTTCTGAAACAACGCCTCCTTTGGCCACATCTTCAGTAATTTTGAGCAATAATGATTTAATAAACCATTCAGCCAAAATTTGATCCGGAATAAAGACTTTCACTAAGCGCCTTCTACGTCTCGATTCATGAATATGATCAGATATGTACGTAGACGTAGATTGTTTTAATGAAGTCAGCAATTCTTTGTCGTTGTCGTATCTGACAGGCAACTGAAAATGGGTTAAGAAAGTAGTTGCTAGTGCATTAAAATTATGAAAATAATTGTGTGGTAACTCAATGTACCATTTGGCAGCTAGACCAATGAGAGTTCTCTGAAAAAGTCGTAATCGAATTGAATCATCGACTAGTGAATTGGATGCACACCACAGGTGATAAGTCATAACGTGATTAGATGGGTCCTCTCCTGACTTACCTTCAATTTTCAGAATATCATTGGGCAACTTTTTAGGCATCGATGACCAATATGGAAGATAAAAAATGGGATTGTTCATAAGGCACGATAGATCTGGTAAATCTAAAGTTGCTATGAATGGTAACCGATGGCTAGGGTCTTGATAACCTTGTGTGATCAAACCAGTGCCAGGAGGAGGATATCCACAATAACCTAGAATTGGATGCACATTTGGAATCGTGAAATCTCCTGGGTAACCAGGATTAACCGGACCATACTGGGGTGGTTGAGGTACTTGATAGGTATACCTAGGGTACGGCTGCTACTGATATACTAGATTTTGTGTAGCTTGTCCAAATTGATACTGTCCCTAGTACGGTTGATAAGTAAACTGTGGTTGAATAGAGACAATCATACTAGTACCAGATTGGCCTGTAGGCATCTGGACCATAGTACGAATTGTAGGTCCTGACTGTGGTACAGATACTTACGAAATTTGCACTGATGCAGGGATAGAAGAAACCAGAGCTACAAATACTCCAGAAACAGGTGTTGTAGGTTGAACAAAAGTTACAGTAGTTGTAGCAGTCTGAGGCAGAGTCTGAAGTGTACCACGCCCGGGTTGCTGAACATAACCAGGTGCAGGGACTTGAACATTAGGCTGGACAGGTTGCTAGGTTGGACTAGAAACTAAAGGTTGTCCAGGTTGATTAGGTAACTGCACATTAGGTTGCATAGTCTATTGAATTTAAGATGGATTCCACACCATGTTCATTCCGGGGTATTGACCCGTAGAAGGTTGTGCATATGAAGGACCATAACCTGGTTGAACGTAGGGATGATAATTAACTGGTAAATTTCCAACTCCTTGTAATAATGGTTGACTGGAAGGAGGTTGGAAACCTTGAGTTGGGTACTGACCTTGAGGTTGATAACCTTGAGGCGTGTACTGAATCTGGGGTTGATAAGGACCCTGAGGAATATATTGAGTCTAGGGTTGACCTTGGGGTATGTACTGTCCTTGAGGTTGATAACCTTGAGGTATGTACTATCCTTGAGGTTGTTCTCCAGGTAAATAATATTGTCCTACAGTTTGTCCTGGTAAAAATTTACCTTGAGGTTGGCCTCCAGGCGGTAACTAACTACCTTGAGGTTGACCCCCAGGCGGTAACTAACTACCTTGAGGTTGAGGATTTGGAATATAACCAGACATCATAAAAAATTTCTTTGTGTTCAACGATTTAGTTTTAGTTCCATTTGTTCCAGATGATAACACTTGTTCAGTTGGTTGAGGAGTTGCTCCTGAGAAAGTACTAGAGAGAGACTGGTACCCCAAAGGAATAGAAGGCCCACTGTATAATAATGTTTCCAAATATTGGGAAAACATAGACGACTCACTTGACATATTTGATGAAGGATGATAACCTCTTGGTGTAGGATGAAAAGGAATTCGGGGTGGTGAAAAACTAAGACCCGGGTTTTCTAAAAAATCTGTCAATGAAAAATACCAAGCATAAGTTCTAAAAGGACTGTAGAATATTGATTCACGGTCCCTAAGATTCAAATTTTGTTGGGTTTCGGGAAGAGTTATGTCTTTTTCTGGACCTTCAAGTTATTTAATAGATATGAGGTCAGAAGGAAGATTTTCAGTAATGCGATGTCTTACCTCAGGTGAACCAGGATCACTAGAAGTTGGAGTAACAAATCCTGAAGTGTTGGGAAAAATAATGAGAGGGGGGGGGGGGGTGAATCAGTATTTAGAGCTTATAAAAATAAATTCAACTTTTTCTTTAAGCAGATTTCCATACGTGGCTTTTATGAACGAAACTAGCGTATGCACGTGGAAATGCAGAAGGAAACTAGCGTATACTGATTCAACTTTCCAGATTTAGAGAAATTATCAGAAGCAGTCTTATAAACAGATTTATCAGTTATGTATCAGGTTAGAAGTTATGAACAATAATCAATAGAATAAAGCATCACACACATGAACACCAATATTTAAGGTGGAAACCCAATTCGGGAGAAAACCACCGCTGCTGTCGTTGCTGTCTTCAATATTTATTATATAGAAAACCTTTTACAACATAGTACTGATGCAGACTCATAGCAGTACGCAGGCTTCTACCTGCAGAAGGCTGCAACCTTCTCTCGTTTTCCAGCTGCAACTGGAAGGGAGCTCCAACCCCCTGATCTCGTTTACCAGCCTCTCCTAGAAGGGAGATTCTACCCCCTGATTTCAATACCAGCTTCTACTGGCTGAAAGCTTCTACTTCCATACTGAAGGCTTCAACCTTCAGACCCACTGTAGACCACGTTTCATCAATTTTCATACTGGATCAAACAGCTTCAACACAACCCTTTACATAACATCAACAAACATACTTTGCCCAATATTTCTGTACCAGAATGTTGAGACCACCTAGAACTGCACACGTAACTAACCCAGACTTCAGAATAGATATGCAGATACAAACTCGACCCTGATCTTTCATTAATTCAAATAGCATACGCTACTTTGCTTTACTGAAGCCGTGTACATACGTGCTTTCCTACACACCAACCCGCGTATACTTCTATGTATTTTATTCTTCAGAAAACCCTATACGCGCTTTTCATTTAGAGAACCTGCGTATACACGCGCTTTTACCGAGACAAACTAGTGTATAGATCTGTAAATGGAAAACTTTGCAAAACAGATTAGATCTATAAACTTACCCAGATTTCTTCATTATCTTCAGCAGACTTTGCGCTAGATCTTCACCATTTCTTCTTCTGCAGATCATCTTAGAGATTCATCATCATCAGATCTAGAGATCTTGAACCATCCTCAGATCCATGGGTGCATCATAGATTCAGATCTATCAGTTAAGAACAGAGTTCATCCATGCAGATATTCCTTAGATATATTTATTCATCAACAACCCTTACTCATGCACACCTTGCAGTATGATCTTCTTCTCCTTAAATAGATTTATCTTTTACCAATACCATGAGCCAAAAACACACCACTTTCGATGGTATTCTTGGACGGAATCAAATAAACCATACAGCGCTCAATACTATGTGCCAAAACCATGGTAATGCCCCTTGGTATTGTAATTTTGGAGCACAAAAGGGCATACGTGACTTGGGACGTACTAATTTGTGTACATACGCGACTTGGCTGTTACAAACCCGCGTATTCTTTGTGATATATCCTGTTTATTATTTCTCTGGCACTTACTGGAATTTCTTTCTTCTGCTACTTTTGAACTGATCTGTAGATACATCATTAGAAAATAGGTTTCTATCAAAGACAACTCATCAAGTCAGTTTCCATCAAGAACAACTTTACTAATCCGTGTACATACGCAACCTGGCTGTTACAAACCCGCATATTCTTTGTGATATATCCTATTTATTATTTCTCTGGCACTTACTGGAATTTCTTTCTTCTGCTGCTTCTGAACTAATCTGTAGATACATCATTAGCAAATAGGTTGCTATCAAAGACAACTAATCAAGTCAGTTTCCATCAAGAACAACTTTATCAAGTAGGTTGCCATCAAGGACAACACATTGCATGATATTGCCAACAATCTCCCCCTTTGGACTTGATGGCAACCATTATGGTGTTTGATCGCCACAGCAGATAGATACATATATTATAACTATTATTCAAACACCATGATACTCTCCCCCTTTGACATCAAGGGCAAAGGGTGGATTAAAACCAAAACAAGGTTTTTCTTCTCTTGTAGAAAGAAGAGCTCTAAAGATCTGATGTGCACTGAAGTTACCATGCTCCCCCTGAGTTCATGCTGAATCTTCAAACATATTTTTCAATGAAGTACATGACTCTATGACCTTTCCTATCACCAAGGACTCATACTTACATCAATGATCCAACTAAGTGGATTTACATATGTGACTTAAGTACCCAACCAAGTGGGTTTACAAAAAAATGAAGAAGTCCTTACATGACTGAATATTACAATTTTACATCATAGGTCTTAACATGACCTTTTCATCAAATTACATAAATGACTTATACAATGAAGACCAAAGAATCTCAAACATGAGATCAGATCACAACAAATAATGAGAATGCCAACAATGCATCCTTTCCACAAGACCAATGCTCCCCCTTAGCCTATGCATCCTGAACACTTTCAACAACAAGTCATCAAGGCATCTTTATAAAGAAACATCAAAGAATGAAACAGAATTATGAGAACTGGAACACCATCAGAGATACCAAACAACACTGCAGTTATGCTGAAGAATGCTGAACCAGAATTTTGTCAGCAAATACCCATATGTGGTTTTCTGTGTATAAACTCGCATATATACGCGACTGTCCTTCATGAAATCCGCGTATCCAATTTAATATTTTGAATTTAAGCAGATCTGATCCTTTGCATGGCAAAGACTACTCCAGGCTTCTGTCTGAGATATTCGAATGCTTCCTTGGGTAAAGGTTTGGTAAATATATCAACAACTTGTTCTTTGGAAGGAACATACTCCAATTTCACCTTTTGTTCAAGCACTTGTTCACGTAAGAAGTGATACTTGATGGGAATGTGCTTGGTCTTGGAATGCATAACAGGATTCTTTGAGATACTGATGGCACTTGTATTATCACACATAATGGAGATAGGAGGTGAACATTTGATTTGAATGTCTTGTAAAGTTTGCATCATCCAAAGAAGTTGAGTGCAACATGATGCGGCAGCCACATATTTTGCTTCTGTTGTAGATAAGGCAATAGAGCTTTTCTTCTTGCTGAACCAAGATACTAGCCGGGGCCCCATATAGAATCCACCACCACTAGTGCTTTTCCGATTATCAACATTTCCAACCCAATCTGCATCAGTGTAAGCATGAATAGTAATATCAGCATTCTTTGGATACCATAGTCCAAAGTCTTGAGTTCCTTGTAGATATTTGAATACTCTTTTGACAGCCTGGAGGTGAGACTCTTTTGGATTAGCTTGGAATCGTCCAACAATCCCAACTGCATGCACAATGTCTGGTCTTGTCCCAGTGAGATACAGTAGACTTCCTATCATAGATCTGTATTCTGGTTGATTTACCGTGGGGGAGTCATCATTAGAACTGAGATTACATCCGGTTACCATTGGTGTTCTTACAGGTTTGCAATCTTCCATGCCATAATTCTTCAGAATTTGCTTAAGATATTTTTCTTGTGATAAGAATATGCCATCTGTTGCTTGTTGCACTTGCAAGCCAAGAAAGAATGTCAGTTCCCCAAGTAAAGACATTTCAAATTCTTGTTGCATAACAGAAGCAAATTTCTGACTCATAGACTCTTCATTACTTCCAAAAATGATATCATCAACATATACAACTACAATCAATATTTTATCATTTTCAGTTTTTGTGTATAAGTTGCTATCAGGAGACCCCTTTGAAAATCCTTGTTGATGAAGATATTTGTCAAGACGATAATACCATGCCCTTGGAGCTTGTTTGAGACCATATAGAGACTTTTTATGTCTACAAACAAGATTTTCATCATTTCCCAAAATGAATCCTTCTAGTTGCTCTATATAAACTTCTTCTTCTAGATCACCATTGAGAAAAGTAGATTTAACATCCATTTGATAAACTTTGATTTGTTGGAAGCTTGAAAAAGCAAGAAACAATCTTATGGCTTCAAGTCTAGCTACAGGAGCAAAAGTTTCTTCAAATTCTATACCTTCTTGTTGAGCATACCCTTTGCAAACAAGTCTAGCTTTATTTCTTATAACATCCCCATTCTCATTTAACTTGTTTTTGAATATCCATTTAGTTCCAATGACATTTTTATCATGAGGTCTTGGTACTAATTCCAAAGTGTGATTCTTTTCAATTTGATCAAGCTCTTCATTCATGTTTTGAATCCAACATTCATATTTGTTAGCTTGATTGAAATTGTGTGGTTCAATAGTGGATAGAAATGCCAGATAGCTAGAAGATCCCATAAGAGTCCTTCTTGTTTGTACACCTGATCCCTTGTCTCCCAAAATTTGAGTTTCTGGATGATTCTTTTGAACATATTTGGATCGAGCTTTTTCAGATAAATCATCTTCGGGTTCTTCATTGGGTCCACTGTCTATATCATTTCTATTTGATGTAGAAGGATATACGTCATCGTCATCTTCATCTGTTGTTTGTTTTTCTTCTTTTGGAGCTGCAGGGGACTCATCAATAACAACATCAATACATTCAAAAATCTTCCAAAGTATTTTATTGTAACATTTATATGCTCTACTCCTAGAGGAGTAACCAAGAAGTATTCCTTCATCTACTCTAGGTTCAAACTTGCCAAGTTTTTCATCATTATTTTTGATAAAGCATTTTCTTCCAAAAACTCTAAAATGCTTCACAGTGGGAGGATTACCATACCAGAGTTCATATGGCGTTTTATCACTATTTACACGAACATGTGCCTTGTTAAGAATATTTACCACTGTATGTGTTGCTTCTCCCCAGAAAGTGTCAGGTGTTCCGGAATCATCAAGCATAGCTCTAGCCATTTGTTGAACTGTTCTATTCATTCTTTCTGCTACGCCATTTTTTTGTGGAATGCCAGCTACAGAAAACTGTCTTTTTATGCCATGTTGTTCACAAAAATCAAGGAATTCATCTGATGTATATTCTCCTCCTCGATCAGATATAAGACATTTGATTTTTAGATCTAATTCATTTTCAACTAGTGCTTTGAAGATCTGAAATTTCTCAAATGCTTCATCTTTGTGTTTAATCAACCCAATCCAACACATTCTAGAGAAATCATCAATAAATAAGATATAGTATTGTTCACCATGTGGTGAATTTTTCCTCACAGGTCCACATATGTCAGTATGAATGAGTTCAAGAGGCTTACTTGATGATCCTTCCTTAGCATTAAATTTCACTCTAGTTTGCTTACCGAATTGGCAAGATTTGCATATGATACTTTCAGGTAGAGTAATATTGGGAAGATCACAAACAACTTTGAGTCTGCTTGATTTATTGATTTGAGAGAAGCTCAGATGCCCTAACCTTCTATGCCATAGCCAGTTTTCTGAAGATTTACCCAAGTAGCATTGTTCTTTGCAGTTCTTCAATACATACAGGTTTCTTGGAGTTCTGTTTCCTTTTATAATTGTTTTACCTATATCAAGATCACGTACCACACATTCTTTTGAACTAAAGACAACTTCAGTTCCTTGATCACACATTTGACTTACAGTCAACAGATTATGCTTTAATCCATCCACATACATGAAATTATTGGCTTTCACTTTTTCTTTTAGAAAAACAGTCCCTTTTCCCTTAATGACCGCAGGAGTATCATTTCCAATTGTAACATTCTTTTCCTTTTCTAGAGCACTATATGCAAGAAGTTTGTTTTTGTCACCTGTCATGTGTTTTGAGCATCCACTATCAATGTACCATTGATTTTCTTCACCTTCTGCAAATAAAGCTATGCCACAATTTTCAACCTATAATTCCTTCTTTTTCCACACTTTGGAGCTTGAAGGAAAATGCTCTTTTGGCTGAACTTTGCTCCTGCATTCAGATTCTTCATGGCCAAAGTTATTACAATAAGCACATTCAACTTCATTTTGAAGAGGAGAAAAGTTGTTGTAGGTATTCTTATTTGTTTCAATATCAATCCTTTTCTTTCTTGCTTCTCTTGTCATGATGGTTTTATATGCAACACATTGAACAACTTTATGACCAAAATTGTGACATGAGAAACATTGTCCATTGAAGAAGAAATTTTTGCGATCATGAAATCTTCTACTTGAATTTACCTGTGGATTGGTGTTTCTTTGAAAGATATTCCTGTTAGTGTTATTTGAATTGAGATGATCATGCTTTACCTGTAAAGATTCTTTATTCCCTTGCTGAGTGGCAGAATTTTGTATACCAATTGTAGCTGCTTTTAGATAATTTGGTGCTGAAGCCTGAGAAGATTCTCTGATATATCCAAGACCAGTCTTTATAAGAAGAGAACATTGTACCTTGATAATCTCATCTAAGGTTTCAGATCCTTTAGCAAATCTAAGATTCAGATTCTTTACTTTCTCAAGTTCTTTTCTTAGACTTACTACTTCACATTCTAATTTTTCATTGTGTTTCTCCTTTTCTTCAAGCTGATTTTTCAGAGTTTCTATGGTTATTTTAATTTCTTCTAAGCATATTTTGAGTTGATTGTTTTCATCAAGAAAATCATTGTCCTCTAGAGCATCCATAAAAGTATCCTTTTCTTCTCTAGATTCTTTTTCAAATGCCATGAGAAGTTTAAGATCTTGTTCACATTCTTCCTCACTATCAGATAACCCATCACTGTCTTCATTAATATAATAACTTTTTCTTATGCTAGATCGATTCTTATTCCTTCTTGATACTTATTTTCCTTTAGCAGATATTTCTTTATAAGGACACTTTGCAGCATAATGGCCAACTCTTCCACAATCAAAACATTTGAAAGGAATCTTTCTCCAATCATATCATCCCGTGCCAAGTTGAAGTTTCTCACAAATTTATCCTATCTTCTTTCCGTAGATATCCCCATCCTCTGCCTTTGTACTTTTCCCTTTGTAGAAACAGAAGATCATTTTCTTTACCAATTTTATTGTCCTCCCTCTCTCATTTCATATGCTAGGTGATGGTAGTTGCACTTACGCAAGATTTTGAAGGACTCGCTTTTCAGAGCAACTTTTGACTCAAATTTTGTCGTTAGTGATCTTAAAACTTTCTCAACCAAAGTAGATTCAGTTATTGTTTCTCCCAGATTTCTCATATGATTTACAATATCATCAAGACGTAAAAAGAAATTGGCAATGCTCTCCTCATTATCCATTTTTAGATTCTCATATTGAATTCTGAGAGTTTGGAGTTTAGCAATTTTTACCTTTGCATCACCTTCATAACTTAGAATGATTTTGTCCCAATTTCCTTTGCTGTATTCATTTGCATGACTTTGAAAAATTCTGATTCAGTTAGACTTCCCAATAGAGCATTGACCGCCTTTGCATTTGTTTCAAAATTATTTCTTTCCGTCGGATCTGTTGGTATTGCGGCTGGATATTGATATCCTCCTTCAACAATAGCCCATACATCTGCTCCCAGAGACTAAAGAGAGGATATCATCCTTGTTTTCCAGAAGATTAAATTTTTTCCGTTAAAGAGCGGAGGCCTGATAGATGATGTTCCATCTTGATTGCTCATCTTGCTTGATCTTCCTTCTAGCGTTTAAGCTTTTTCCAGAAGGACCTGGCTTTGATACCAATTGTTGGGAAAAATACTAAGAGGGGGGGGGGGGGGGGTGAATCATTATTTAGAGCTTATAACAATAAATTCAACTTTTTATTTAAGCAGATTTCCATACGTGGCTTTTATGAACGAAACTAGCGTATGCACGTGGAAATGCAGAAGGAAACTAGCGTATACTGATTCAACTTTCCAGATTTAGAGAAATTCTCAGAAGCAGTCTTATAAATAGATTTATCAGTTATGTATCAGGTTAGAAGTTATGAACAATAATCAACAGAATAAAGCATCACACACATTAACACCAATATTTAAGGTGGAAACCCAATTCGGGAGAAAACCACCACTGCTATTGTTGTTGTCTTCAATATTTATTATATAGAAAACCTTTTACAACATAGTATTGATGCAGACTCATACCAGTACGCAGGCTTCTACCTGCAGAAGGCTGCAACCTTCTCTCGTTTTCCAGCTGCAACTGCGTGTTTCCAACCCTTGATCTTCGCTACTGCCTTCCTGAAGGGGAGCCACTCCCCTCATTTCAATATCACTTTCATCACTGGTGCTTTCATTTTCCATATCATACTAACCCCATCTACTCTGCATCACGCGTTTAATCAATTTCACCGGGATCAAATGTTTCTCAACACAACCCTTTACATAACATCAACAAACATACTTTGCCCAATACTTCAAACAGAACAGTGATACCACTGTAACTAGAATATCAGAACAAACCCAGACTTCAGAATAGATATGCAGATACAAACTCAACCCTGATCTTTCGTTAATTCAAATAGCATACGCTACTTTGCTTTACTAAAGCAGTGTACATACGTGCTTTCCTGCACACCAACCCGCATATACTTCTGTGTATTTTATTCTTCAAAAACCCTATACGTGCTTTTCATTTAGAGAACCCGCGTATACACGCTCTTTTGCCGAGACAAACTAGTGTATAGATCTGTAAATGGAAAAATTTGCAAAGCAGATCAAATCTATAAACTTACCTAGATTTCTTCATTATCTTCAGCTAACTTTGCGCTAGATCTTCACCATTTCTTCTTCTGCAGATCATCTTAGAGATTCATCATCATCAGATCTAGAGATCTTGAACCATCCTCAGATCCATGGGTGAATCATAGATTCAGATCTATCAGTTAAGAACAGAGTTCATCCATGCAGATATTCCTTAGAGATATTTATTCATCAACAACCCTTACTCATGCACACCTTGCACTATGATCTTATTCTCCTTAAATAGATTTAGCTTTTACCAATACCATGAGCCAAAAACACACCACTTCCGATGGTATTCTTGGACGGAATCAAATAAACCATAGAAATCTCAATACTGTGTGCCAAAACCATGGTAATGCCCCTTGGTATTGTAATTTTGGAGCGCAAAAGGGCATACACAACTTGGGACATACTAATCCGCGTACATACGCGACTTGGCTGTTACAAACCCGCGTATTCTTTGTGATATATCTTGTTTATTATTTCTCTAGCACTTACTAGAATTTCTTTCTTCTGCTACTTCTGAACTGATCTGTAGATACATCATTATCGAATAGGTTGCTATCAAAGACAACTCATCAAGTCAGTTTCCATCAAGAACAACTTCATCAAGTAGGTTGCCATCAAGGACAACACATTGCATCATATTGCCAACATGAACATGGTTCCAATATAGCAGGTTCAGTGTTAGGCTCAGAAATTTCAGGTTCTTCAGCTAATTCACTGGAAGGAGAAATACTACCAGTAACTTCGGAAACTGAAATTGGCTCTTGAATATGCTCTGTTGTTTGTAATTGATAATCAGGATGAATAACTATAGATGACTCTCCTGTTTCTGTCGATCTAATTCTACTATCACTAGATGATACTAGAGCTCATAGCCCTTCAAGTTGGCTTGGTGTATACTCAGGGGGCTTCCCCTGGAGTCTACGTGATTGTCTTGGTAAAAATTATTAATCACACGCAATCAAAGAAAATTTCAATGAAAAATCCTAGAGTCGCTAAGGAAACAAACAAATGAATCACACATCTAAAATCTAGGAGATCAAACCACACACAAACAGTAACTTCCCACACTAAAAACACTATTTGGTGATGAAATCCAACATCGTAGGATTTAATATAGAAAGGGCGGTTGGAATAGTTACCCCGACAACCTGCTTAATGAAACAGACCGGTGCAAGTTTCTCCACTTAAACCATCTCGAGTGAAGATAACCCTCCGGAGAGTCCAAGTGAGTCTAGTCGACGTCTGCTCCAGGTACAGTGGGATCTTTCCTCCACCGTCACCTTAGGAAAAAACCATAAGATTATGGTCACTATGGTTACCAATAGGAACTAATATACTTGGGGGAATAGTCTATGATCCGACATATGCGCAAGGGCAGAGTAACAAAGCTCAATCCCCTTGAAGGCTCCTTGACATAATCCAAGGTATACCGACAAGTGACCCCAAGCTCCTCAACAATGGTCTATCTTAGGTTTACCGTTGTTAATAGGTGCACATATTCTATCGTTCCCAATGAGATAGAATTGATTATCCCACTGGTTCAGATATGACCTCGTGCTTGACTCCTTTAAGAGGAGCTTCCCAGAGCATACAAGTGACTATGGGATTTTTTCCTACTGCAAGATCAACTAGTTGTTTGTTTTAATTTTCTTGGAGAGTTAATTACTCCCTACTCCAAGACACTAGCCTAAGCTATATTGGTGAAAAGAGCCCTAGAAATATAAAATTACTAGATTGATTTTAATTTAAGAATTTTTTTTAATGGGCTATTTCTTAGGACAATAGGTGCGAAAGTGAAACTAATGATATGTAGTGACCTGACTCAAAACACACTAAAAATGCATCTATTATGAGAAAAAATTCATTTTCTTTCAATGAATTCTATCTAAAGGAAGAGTTGAGAAATGCAATCTTTTAAAAACAAATCTGTCCTTCAAACAAGAATAAATGAAAATAAATCTAATTTCAACGAGAACTCAAAATGATCTATGCTCAAGAAGAAATCCCTTTTATTCAAGATCGAAACTACAAACTAAGTTTTTCTTCAAAAGAACACTATAACATTCAAAGCTAAAAACACTAATTTTGAGATCTAAAAAATTATAAAGACTAAATCTGAATTAAAACTTCAAATATTTTGAGGATGTCTTGCTTAGTTTGTTATCTAACTAAGAAATTCTTTGCTTGGATTAGCAAGAACTCAAAACATCCAATTTTGGTTTTTTAAGTGAAATTCCAAATTTATCAACAAATTTTTTTCCAAAGATTTGCAATTGAGAAAAATGGGATCTAAATCTCATAAAACAATTTCTGCTATAATGTCAGACTCAGCAAGAAAGCAAGGAAACACCAGTGATCTAAAGGTATACGAAGGTTTCTAATCTTTGAGCGGGATAAAGACAAAGCAAAAATCATTATAACATGTAGATCTTTCAGAAAATCATTCAAAACTAAAAATGTTGAACTAAACTCTTAACCAAGGCCTCTTGACAAAAGATACTAGTCTGGGTATTCACTGAGAATCTAACAAACCAATCCAGAAGAGAGAATTTTAAGATTTTCCAAAAATTTTCACAGGGTCCGCAGGATTTAGTACAAACCAATGCGGTCCCACACTGTGGGTACAAGAAAAGTGCGGAGCTGCCCGCACTGTCTATAAAAGAAAAGAGCGAACACAAGAAAACTAAAGAAAAAATTAAAAAATTTCAATCATTTCTCAGGGATTCTACAGGGATAAACTACCCAAGCCAGTATAAATCAATCAAAATCAAAAAACATAAATTCACCAGTCAAAAGTAAAAGAAATCAAAGTTCAAAATCCTTCCCCAGCGGAGTTTCCATTTGGTTGGATAGATAAGTCATTGTTGCAGACAAGACAAACCTCCCAAGTGTCCTACGGAAAGCTAGAAACAAACAGACAAATAAAACTATCTTTCTCTAGATATATCTCAATTCATAATTAAATGCTATAAAGGCTCAATGATCTTACCTTTGATCCAACGCTTGTTTGTAGTAGTAGTCCTTCAGTCGCCCGAAAGAGTTTCCTTCAAAGATCTGCAATCATGAACAAACAAACATCAAATAGCACCTGCATAGAATATATTCATAAGTCATATCTGTTATGGTGATCAAGTAATCCATATAATAAACCAATTAATTGACAACTTATTGAGAAAAACGAACTTATTTGTATTAACTTAAATAAGAAGGGCCTTACAACCGTGTCTGCCTTGATGTTGTATAGGTCTTCCTGGGGTCTAGAATAGTGTTTCCTTTACTCAGACCAGCCTTGCACTCTTCCAAGCAAGATACATACAGGTATGTAATCTTTCCCACATGAAATCTCAGCTAAAAGGGTCTAAGTTTCAACAGCACTTCACTTCCAATAATACTAAAGCTTCCACTCCCTTTGAGGCTGCCCTATGCCTCTTTTTATAGTGAAAGAGAGGAGGTTATAGTTCCAAACAAGAAGGGATATAATCCTCCTTCAAAGGGATTAGCTCCTTACATCAAGGGGTTAACTCCTTAATGGATGAGGTGCATGAACCTGAAAAGAGCAATCTTTCCACCGCAGGAATGTTTCTAGAAGCTTCCAAAAATGACTCAAACTGAGCTTCTAGATTTTACTTGCACCTTTTTTATCTTTTACAGGGGTCTGCACCCTTAATGAATAAACAATGCTTTTGGCTCTACAAGATTTATAGCCAAAAGGTGCGGCACCGCAGGCAATACTAAGAGAAAGTGCGGTACAAGAATTTTAAGACTTTTATGAGCTTTTCTCTTAATTTCAAGGCTTGAATTTAGGAAATTTGATGTTGTATACTTCTTAAGGGAGTACTAAAATCTCATGGTGACAAATTTCAGTGTAACAAAGGGTTAATGATATTGAATAAATATGTGTTTATATGGCTAACTCTTTTTGGAAAACAACTTGTTTGTGACGAGTATAGGTTGAAAATAGTATCAGTCTACGAACATTGGGCTTATGGAGTCAACACTTTCAATGATTCAGTAGTGAGTTCACTTGACATGGAAGCTGAGGCAGGTAAGAGTTTTTAGCAGAAGTACACACACATGAAATAGGAAAAACATAGTCAATTCATATATAAAGGAAGTCAGAGCATTACATGAATGAATTTTGAGTATTAAAGATGAAAATCACTGCAATAGTACACATAGAAAATATAGATGAGATAGGCACTAAAAACTCAATTAGAATCTCAAGTTGGTCAAGAAACAAGTCTCTATATTACTGAAAATAGTCAAATTACATAAAGCTGTAGTTTTGCCCAAAAATCTCCAACCCTTGACTAATTTGACTCTATTCCCTTTAATAGACTTTTTACATCATGAGATGATCTTCCTCTTGGCTAGATTCATTGAATTTTTGCCTAATGACACCTTGCATAACCGTAAAACATCTATTTAATGACAAAATGACAGTTATCCTACTTGACAGTCCTTTTCCTAATAGGACTCAAACTGTTCATTATTACATTTAACAACCTTATCTTCTAAATCAATTACATCTTTGACAAATATGCTTTCACATGTTCGAATTGGGGTGATGGGACTCATCACTACATGACCTCTTAATTGATCTCCTCTAAAACTGGAAACAAAACCCTGGTTTTTAGGAAAACTGGTCTTCATCTTCAATGAATGCTTTGGTTGGTAGTTTGTCTTCATTTCATGGTCTTTAAGTGTTCAATAACTGCTATCATGGTCCTCTAACACTTGGATAGTATCCAGCTGTCCATAGATGCCAAAAAATCTGCTTAAAAAGCTCCCAGCATAGTACACTACGAAAGTAAGACAGTTTCGTAGCGTACTTTCATAGCGCTACAAAAATGTCATTTACCATCAATGTTTTTTATTCTTTCCTTTGGTATGGTATTAATCATGCTTAGACACATCTCCCATACAAATTTCACCTCCTGAAAGCTCCCAAAACGGGTTCAAAAATGAAAAAGAAAGATACAATAGTTTTGTAGCATTTTGTTGTTCTTTAAGCCCAGGCATGCTACGAAACTGCTAAAAATAGTAAAAAATCCAGAATTCTGTGTAACTTCAAAAATCTTTCTTCTAAGTGAAAAAAATCAGTTTCTAATATGCAATTAGTCTTCAAAACCATAAACCAGCTTACATTATGACTCTTGAGGCATTTCTTCCTCATTTATGATGGGTTGAGCTATTGGCTCTTCAAGCACTGTCATTTTTAGGCATTTTTTCTCCAACTCTTCATGAATTAGTTCAAGCTATTCCTGGAGGTCCTTGAACTAATATTTCAACTTCATGTTGGTGGCTTTCAAATGAATTTTCATCCTTCTAACATGTTTGGCCTCTTTCCTCAATGGAATGGTCCATTTTATAAGTTGTTGTGTGTTATCTAAAGTCTTGGAAACACTGTCAACCCGCTCTTCCCAAATTTCCTTCATCTTTTCGAACTAAACCTTCTCCACATTGTGTTTCCTTAATTCTCTTTTCATAACATAAATTTCATTGTTGGCCAACTTCAATTGTTCTTCAAGGATTTGAAGCTCCGTTTTTTCCATCACTTTCTCTTTTCCTTTTTTTGATTTACTAATTGTATCTTTCTCTGCAGGTGATGAAAGGTCAATGATCTCTTGTGGTTGTTGGACTATGTCAGTATGTGGATGAGCCTCCTTACTGTTGTCTAATAGTTTCCTAGCATGCCTTGTCATAGGCTTTCTTGCTTGGAACATAAAACCTGCATCTTCTCCTTCAAATTCTAATTTCTTAGCAGATTTGGTCGTTTTTAGCTACTGTCCACCTTCCTTTATTTCCTTAGCCTAGACTATAGGAGTTTCTTCTATGTTAATGGCATGTAATATATCTTATAGATTTCCTTTAACCACTGCTCTGTCTTCTACAGCCACTATTTTCTCTTCTAAGGCCACTGTTTGGCTCCTTGTCATTCTTTTTGTTCCTTGTTTACTCATAGATTATTTTTTTTTGCAGGTTTGACAACTTTTGATTTTTGTTTTGCAGGTGGGAGGTTTGGTGTATCAAGACTCTGCAATTTCTCTGTTTCTAACATGACTGGTTCACTTTTTTCTTCTCCTGTTGGCTCACTTAGTTCTGCTACCAATGGTTCATTATGTTCTGCTACTACTGGTGATGGAATTCTCCCAGGTTTAGGAGTTCTTGAAGGAGTAAGAGCATCCAACTCAAAACCATTAACAAACAAAAATGAAGACCAATCTCTGCCTAACCTTTTAAGTTCATCCAAAACCCACAATTTAATTAAACCATGATGAAACAATGAATTCTCACTCCCTTCAGATTTTGCTTGGACCTTATCTACCATTTTTGACAAACTTCTATGTAAATAGAAAGGCAGATCAAGGGAAATCTTACCAGTAAAGTGTAGAATTAGCTTGAAATGATATGAGTAGACTTTGTGGTATCTCCATTCACAAGTAAAGTACTTTTGGATGATGAGTAGCAATTTCGAGTAATTTTCCTTTATGCAGCTCCTTGGAATGGAATTAGTGAGACCCATTTCACTGTTCTCAGGCTTCATGAATTCTTTGCACTGCTCCATGTTAAAATTGAATCCTTTGAACCACTTATCTTGTCCCCTTGGAATCCTTGCAACAGTTGCAATAACCTCTGGTGTGATGGAAATATTGAGCATTCCCACTTTGGCGAATGTTCCATTGAAATTTAAAGAAAACTCTATGGAAACCTGTACATGGAAGCCTTGTAATTTCTCATAAAACTGTAAGCAACCTGTCCTTCTAAAGACTTTTGTTGTTGTTGAGTCTTCATTGATCAAATTCATATCTACTGGTTCATATCTTAGACATTGGCCACCCTTGTTTGTCTTTCTTTTTTCTGCCATGGTTTCTTTAATGTCTTCACAACCTCGCTTGATGATTTGCAACCTCGCTTGATAGTTCTCTATGTAAACCTTTGAAAAAATCAGCCACATATTTGGCATAATGCAGTAGCTCTCCAGAGCTCAATATCATGCAAGAAGGAATGAGAAATGAGAAATGACTGAATTAGGAAATATTTTGAAGTTTTGATGTCTTCTCATGACCCAATGATGACTCATACATACCTAAACTGATGATGATGACTTCATACTTGACCATGTATCTTTTTTTTATCCCTCCATGACTCGAATGATATCTAACTTACCCTTTCCAAACAATATTCTCACACCTAACAACGAATATGAAAAGACACATAGGAAACCGGGCTTTCGTAGTGTATCTAGTGTAAATTCTGGTTTTTTTTCGCTATGAAACTATGAGCAGCTTCGTAGTGAAAAGTGACTTTTCTCAGTGTATTTCGCTACGAAGTTGTGGTTTCTTGGCTAAAATGACATTTTCGGTACAAAAACCTTGGGAATTGAAATCAATCAGAAAATAATGAGTGATGTGACATGAGGGGATTTGAAAATGAGTGGGTTTAGACCTTAGGGTAAACCTAAACAAGAAAATTTTAAAATTTCCCTTGACCAAGAATATAAAAAATGAATCCTACAACCCTACTTTTGACACATGAACCTAGTTAACTCTGTCAAATGATGCTTCATTTTTTGCATGATAACACTCATCATCAATAGTTTTAATCTGAACAGATCCATTATCAAAAGCTTTTTCAATCTTGTAGGGGCCTAGCCAATGTGTGTTAAATTTACCTTTGAATTTTTAAAATTTAGAATCATACAACAATGCCCAATCTCCCTCTTTGAATTGCTTTTTCTTGATGTATCTGTCGTGCCATTTAGCCCTTTGTTGTTGGATCAAGTCAGTATGATGAAAATCATCCTGCGTAATATCATCTAACTCATTGAGCTCCAAGATTCTCTGTTGTTGTGCTTCATCAAGGTTTATACCCAAATTTGATGCCATTCTAAAGGTTTTGATATGAAATTCGATGGGCAGAAAAACTCGTTTTCGATACACTAGTTCATACGGAGAGAAGCCAGTCGTACCCCTCCATGTAATCTGGTAAGCCCACAAAGCCTCAAGAAGTATTTCAGACCAATCCTTCTTGTGTAATTGCACTATCTTGGTAAGGATTGTTTCTAGCACCTTGTTGGTTGATTCCACTTGCCCATTGGCCTTTGGATGATAACGGGTGGACTTCTGGTGGGTAATCTGATATTTTTGCGCAATTTCCTGCATAAGCTTAGACATAGACTGAGCACCCTAATCAGTAACTATTTCCCTAGGTACTCCAAATATTACAAAAATATCAGAGAAAATAAAAATTTCCACTGCTTTTTCCATTGCTTTAGGTAGTGCTCTTGCCTCCACCCACTTTGTCACATAATCATTACAAACCAAAATATAATTCTTACCTTTCAATATAGGATTGATGGGACCTAAAAAATGAAGATCCCACCTCTCAAATGGTTTTATGAGAACTAATGGTTGCAAAGGAATCTCATTTGATTGTATAGGTCGCCCCATTCTCTAGCAGCTATCACACTTTTGAACATACTCCTTTGCATACTTGAAGATATTTGGCCAATAATAGCCTGTGCAAAGGATCTTATAAGTTGCCCACTTGTCTGCAAAGTGTCCTCCACAAGGTTAATCATGACAAGCTCTCAAGATGTCATATATCTCATCTTCTCTGACACACCCGCGGATAATCAAATCAGGTAAAGTAAAAAAGAGATCTCCCCTAATCCAAGAATAATCACCACTTTTCCTAGTGATTCTCCTTTTCTGATTAGATGAAAAGTAAGGTGGAAACTTTCCTGTAGTAAGATAACTAGCCATGTGTGCAAACCAAGGTGTTTTAACAGAGACGGAAAAAAAAATTTCATCTAGAAAGTTATCATTAACAAGAAAATCCTCAACTGCATGGTTGAGCCTAGACAATAAATCAAATACCTTATTTTCTTTTCCCGGTTTATCCAATACTGTGATGTCAAATTCCTGCATAAGAAACAACCACCTAGTAATTCTACCATTAGTGACTGGTTTATTCACGAGATAACTAATAGCAGAATGATTTGTGTGTACAAAAACTTCATAACCCATGATGTAATGTCTAAAATTGTTAATAACATAAATCATAGCAAGGAATTATTTTTCAGTTACCGTGTAATTTAGTTCTGTAGGAGTCAAGTTTTTAGTAACAAAATAAATGGTATGGGTTACAAGATCCTCCTTTTGACCCAATACTGCTCCTATGGCTGAATCAGAGGCATCAGTAGAAATATGTGTTATAGGTCAATTTGGGCACCATTCCCAATGACCTGGTTAACTGGACATCATCTCCAGGATCAATGAATAGGGTCTATAATCCCCTATAATTTCAGTTGCTACATGCCCTAAGACAAAGAACAAGACAAATAATACATGACTTCCATTTGCAAAGGTTTCCAAGATTTGAAGTTTATAATATATCATATGAGAGCTCACCAAAGCTGCCTCTAAAGGGACTAAGTGCATTGCATATGTAGGTAGCCCCACTCAAGGATACTTTGCAAAGCACTTCCCGACACTCATAGGTGTGTTGGTCACATTGGGAGCGGAATTCTCACTATTCCAAAATCTCCACTTGGCCACTGCCTTCTAGAAAAGTTCACATGTGTCAAACTTCCAATCCATGTGTCCATTTGACATATACAAGATTGGGAACATGCCTTTCCTATTATTAGAAAGTCATTGATCGTAAAAATACCTTCATGTCCTCTATAAATTGAGCACAGATCTTAGTGTTTGGTAAGGAATAATTTGAGTAGAGAAATGTTGGTGGAATTTCAATTGAGGAGTTGATTTTTGTAACATGCTGCTGGAGAGATCTGCATTGTGATGAGGCTAGGATGCTACTTGAGATGGTCACTTCAAATCAATCACTGGGTTGAAACCTCCCCTTCTATCCATTAATAAATATTGCTACTTACTTTCCCACATATGTATCTGTATAAGCTCATGTTTCCCATATTATGAATTCTTATATGATATATATGGTTTATGTTTCATTGATTTAACTAAATAACTTGAATATACATATGTATTATTGGTACCTTTTGTTGTTTAGTGTTCATCTTTGTAGGAAATATTTTCGGACATCTAGCTTGGATTTGAAGCTACAACAAGGGCGACAGAAGGAGAATAGAAAGCGCTTGGACTACAAGTAAGTTCTTTGATCTGTTCTATGTGTCTATTTATAGTTATCAAAAATAGTCACAAAGTCTTTAATTTGTTGTTCTAGATAAGCACCTATCTAGGTAAGAATGTTTTATCCGTCATTAATAATTCCACATAAGAAATTGGTGACTCATCTGGGGAAACTACCCTTCATCCTAAGTGTATTTTCCTCTATTTATCTCTGTTTATTCACCTAGCAGTTTTTACTCATAAAGATTAGGTTTTTTGAAATCCAAATTTGCATTAGAAGTGTGTTAAACAACTGTGTTTTTCATTGTACACTGCGCCCAACGCATTGTTGGAGACGACACAGTGCTTTGCATAGCACTGTCTCGCATTCAGGCTTGCTTTGCAACACACTTTCTCCATTTAGAGACTATGTTGCCCCCTGAAACCATACAAATTCCGTTGAGTTTGTCATTGCAATTTGTTTTCAGTTTGTTCTCGGTTGTGTTTTGAAAAGCCTAAAGCCTCATATTGACCAGTGACCTTATTTACTCCTTCCTCCTTTGAAAGATAGTTTGTTCAATGTTTATTTAAAGTGTTTTTCTTTATCATAGACGAATTAATTTCAAAGTATTTTCAATGTCGCATTAGATCCTTTTTCTTTTGAAAAGGAAATTGTCGTAAATTATTCATTTCCTGATAGGAGAAATTGTTTTTAAATTCCTCATTTTCCTTCAAAATAGAAATTTTTGTTTAAATATTAATTTCTCAAAAGTAAAAGGCATTGGTTTTTTTATTTGATGCACTTAGTTTCCTTTTCTGCATTCATAACATTAAAGGGACTGAAAATAAAAACCTGCATTTTCATGTAGTGTATTGTGTGTTTTTCAATGGAACAATTAGGAAAGTTGCATTTTAGTTTGTGCTCTTTGATTTGTTTGCTCTCAAATTGATTGCTCTCTCCCTCTAGTAGCTAGGATTTTCATTGAAAAAACTAAAAGTGAAACATTGCTTATCATTCTTAGTTTGCATTTTATGAATTTCCAATAAATCATCACGGTGAACCTTGAAAGGAAAATTGATAAACAAGATCAACTTAAAATTTATCTCAATTTACCTAAAAAAGCATTGGAACCACAACGATAACATTTAGAAGGTCTAGGCTAGAGACGTGTTCCAGCGTCGTAAAACATAGTAACTGTCGTTAATTGTCTATGATACATTTTGTGTGTGATACCTCACTCCACATACATAAGTATATCATAGCTCGTCCACGTAATTTCTGGTATATCGGGTGGTGTTACAGTACGAAAAGTATAAAGGGGTGCTCTCACTGTGCAGTTTCGCATTAGATACCGCTAATATGGACTTGGGCCTCCACGTACCTTTGGGTATATTTGGGAGGAAAAATTTTAGGTGTTATCCATCTATAGTGAACCGACTCGGCCTCCTTGTAAATTGTGATACATCGAACACAACATTCAGGGAGATTGCCTGCCTGTACTTCTTGGTTCATCAGGAGGTATTCTGCAGTTGACAGTTTCTCGGTAAACCTTTTTCCTAATATTACCATTTTTTTTTTTTTTTTGGGTTAAACTAAATCACTAATCATGGAAGAACAAAATCCTTTCCCGTGTCGTTCGCTTAGATTAGCATTGAAACCACCTTTACCACTAGAAGTTACTCCTGGTCGGCGAAGGTAACATCACTCTACCGAATCAAGTACTATCAGTACCTCTGGAGAAGCATCATCTTCCCATATACCAGAGTTAGCTCAAGTTGTTTCTACACATCCCGGCTTGTATACTGTTGTAAAAACAGAGTCCTCACAGCTACCCGTGGTCATGATCCATCTAATCAGTGAGACCATACCTCTTGGACCCGATGTTGTTCAACCAGAAATTGATCTAGATCCTGTCCTTTTTTTGCCAGAACATTTGAATCTAGAAGTCGAACAACCGGAAGTTGTTCCTACCTTGGTCATTCCACAATTTTTTGTAGCCATTGAATCTCGCATATCACACAGTCAACCTCCTGAAATATACTTTGGGCTTGACAGTGAAATACTTCCACTTGGTTTAATTTCGATTGAAGAAATCCCATAAGATGAGACACCTTTAACTCCAACCCATTTTGGGGAGGACCTTTACCTGTATGAGTCTTTTCCTCAATCATCACCATCTGATTTTTTTGATCCTGTTCCTATTCAAACTCCCATCGATTCAAAAGGGTATATATTTGGTCAAGTAACCATGCCTGAACCAACATCTTTGGTTGTGCCATCTGTTCTAGTTACGTCAGTACCTACCCTCACTACTCCGTCAATGTTTACAACTTCACCAGAGTCATATTTCCATGGTGGCCCTATGGTCCCATCAGGTTATAAATCATTATTTGGAATTTTCTCTATTGAATTTTCAAAACCATGGACTTTACCAATGTCATCATCTAGTATTTTAACTGGTAATCCTATAGTGAGTACTGAATGGTTTGATTCTTTATACACATCATCAAGGCAATATCAAGCAAGTCCTTCTGGGTCTATTCCATCTAGTACCATATCAACTAGACTCCCTGCATTTGGAGAGAAATATTTTTCGTCTTATTATCCTCCTCACGCTGGGGGGCAACCTTTGGTCACCCACTATGATAGTACTTCATCACTTTTTGGTCAACCTAATGTTGAATTGAACGTTTGTTAATGGCAACCCACTCTGTTTATCGAACCACAAATGGTTGTCCACTCATATCAACCAATTCAACTTGTTACACCTACAAAATTTCCACTTATTAATACATATTTACCCCTATTATAGAATCAAAATGTTGTACAACAACCTTTCCAGGCGGGTCCTTCAAATCAATACCCTCCAGTATTGGGTCTACAAAATCCAAATCCTTCGGTTAATTTACAACAACCTGTACCCGGAATCATTTATTCACAAGCTGGTTTACCATGTTATGGGATGCCATATCCGTAACCAAGTTATACTTATCCTCAACTGAATCCAAGTTATCCTAATTTGGGTTATAAAATTGGTGGACATACCCCTTGGCAGCCTTAGGCACAAATGCCTCAACTTTCATTTCAAAAAGCATCATATCCAGGTTTTGGTCAATAGACTCCTCAAGTGTTTTCTTGTTAAAACAACCCCTATCTAGGTTACCAATAGTAGATTCCTTATGCTGGTGCTCAAAAACCTATTGCTCAAGAAATTCCATCATACCTTGGCTATGCTCAACCTGAACTTAATCAAAAGTTTCCCTTTGTTGTAACTTTAGAGTTACCAGATTTAAATTGGCTAACCAATGATCCAATCAACTATGCTCCTTGGTGGCCGGTGATACCTCACAAAGTACCCTCGGATATTCCTAAGTTCAATGGAAACCTTGGCGAAGATCCGTCGATTCATATCATGACTTATCATTTGTGGTGTTCATCAAACTCCTTGAATGATGATGTTGTTCTACTATGTCTTTTCCAGTGTACACTCACAGGTCCGGCTGCAAAATGGTACATTGAGTTACTTAGAGCTTCTTTTGATAATTTCACTACCCTAGCTACTGTCTTTTTGACTCACTTCCAGTTACCTATACGATATGAAACTGGAATAGAACTATTGACCAATTTCAAACAGACTAATTCTACTCACATTTCTGATCATATTCATGAGTGGCGTCATCGTCGTAGAATGGTTAAGACATTTATTCTTGATCAGCTCCTTGCTGAGTGGTTCATTAGGTCCCTGTTACCATCTATAACTGAGGATGTGGCTAAGGGTGGCATCGTCACTAAAGATCAGGTTATTACTCATGCCCAATATTTATACTGGATTTGCACTTAGTCTGGCACGCTCTATGAAAAAATTCCTAACGCGTTGCGATCTAATTTTACTGTTCCTCCTCAATTAAAGGACTCTCATGCCAGAGACGAATTAATTGGTACTGCAAGCACACATCATAATACTACATCTGATCCTGATCCTTCTTCCAAAATTAATGGCGTGTCATTTGACAAAGGCAAAAGTGACAAGCAACCTGGAAGTAATAAAAAAGTGAAAAATAAGAAAAAGCAAACTTCTAACCCACAGGAAAGATCAAATGATCAATCGTCTAGACCTTGGAAACCTTGTTATCCATGCATAATATGTAATGAGGAACACTTTTTTAGGGATGGTCCTCACCACGCTGATGTCTCAAAAATCATTAAGACTTCTCATGCGTCAGCTATGTTGACAGACCCGTTTCCAAATCCGGACACAAATTTGGTTGCTATGGATCCAGCTTCAAGTTCTCAAGTGCTAATGTTATCTGTCACAAAACCTTCAATAGATATTTTGGTGTCTACGCATAATAAAGACTATGGTAGTCATGAAACATATCAACCTACTACCTCGACTATGAATCCGTCTACGGAAACAATACCGCCTACTGCTATTCTAGAATTGACGATTAAGCCACCAAAGGGAGTCATTCATAAATTGACATATAATCCTCGAGCAAGAGTTGAAAAAAATTATAATATAGTTGAAGATTTGGCTCAATCCCCTTTGGCTATGTCTGCTCTTGAGGTATTAAAAAATTGTCCCTCCCAAAAATAAGCTTTATTGTCGGCTATTTGTGGAATTGATCCGACTGATTCTAATTCGTCGTCTTTAATCATACGAGCTATGTGCCACAACTACGAGCAGAATTGGCATTCTCCATACAAGTAAATGTTCTAAATCACCTTGTTCATCATACTATTATTGATGAGGGAACATCTACGTGCATTATGTCTCCAAACTGTTGGAAGTCACTTGGCTTATCGCGCTTATCTCAATCATCAATGACGTTGAAAGATTTTGATCAACGTACATATAAGCCTTGTGGTATTATTAATAAATTGCATGTTGAACTAGGGGGAAAAACAGTGAATGTTGATGTCAGAGTTGTTGATGGACCACTTGACCACAATGTTCTACTTGGGAGGCCATGGGTATATGTTATGACTGCAATTGTTTCTACATATTTTAGAATGATCGCCTTTCCATATAAAGGTACTATCACAGTCATCAATCAACTATCCTTCTTTGCCTCCACTTCGCAGGTAACTGGAAGTGTTTCGTTCGTTCATGCACCCCAACTAGCACTTCAGAACATAGGTGTAGGACTCTTAAAGGATTTCACTCTCATGGGAACCTTTGCATTACTGCCGCCTGTGATGTCGGTAGAAATTGCAAGTATAGAGACTTGATACATGATCTCTTCCAATCCATCTAGCTTAAGGGAGAGTACGGGTGATTCTAAAATTGTTACGTTGGACGAGTTTCTGCCACGCAGCCCTATTGAGATGGCATAGCAATCAATCTATATGGCTTGGGTGGCAAATCCAAAATCAACGTCATCGGTTGTTTGGGTTGATCGTTCCTTAGATTTTGGTACTCTTTTTTATCCTTTTTCCTCAATGTTCTTGACAGATGAGAATATCTTGGAAGCTATGATGTCAGAAGGAGAACCATGGGAAGGTTATCATCATCGTTCCCATATTTCTGATTATGAAGAAAACTATCTTAGTGAACTATATCACCCATCGATCAAAAAATTATTTTCGAATTCTTTACCTATTAATGCAATTGGTTTCGAGCAAAATCTATCAAATATTGAAGAAACCATTTCTATCGATATTTTGACTAAACCTGGCATTGTAGAAAATATTCATGTTGGCATATCTTGTTCTCCATCAGAACTTGAATCATATCGCTCTCTATTTCGTGAATTTTGTGATGTATTTACTTGGTCTTACGAGGAAATTCCAGGCATAGATACTAGTATCATTGAACACACTATTAATATGTATCCTGATGTTAAACCGGTGTATCAACGCCTTCGTCCTATTCATCCAAAGAAGGCTACTGCCATCAATGTAGAGGTTGAAAAACTTTTGCGTGCTAGTTTCATTTACCCTATTCCACTAACTGAGTGGGTTTCCAATATCGTTCCTGTCATGAAAAAGTGAGGAACCATTAGTGTGTGCATGGATTATCAGGATGTCAATCTTGCTTGTCCAGAAGACAACTATCCTACTCCCTTTATCGACTAGATTATTGACGATTGTGTTGGATGCGAAATCTTTTCGTTCATGGATGTATTTTCTAGCTACAATCAAATCAATATCCACCTAGAGGATCAACATAAGAAAACATTCATTTGTCCCTGGGGCACATTTTCTTATAAGAAACTTCCATTTGGTTTAAAGAATGTTGGGGAAATTTTTCAGAGAGAAATGGATTATGCTTTCAATGACATCAAGCACATTGTTCAACCATATCTAGATGATTTACCAGTGCATTCACGAAATTAGACTGATCACCTGATGAATTTGAGAGCCATATTTTACGCTGCCGACACTACAAAATTCACCTCAATCCACATAAATGTGTGTTTTTTGTTGGTTCTAGTCATTTGCTTGGCTTCGTTGTCTCAAAATAAGGAATTCGAATTGACCCATTGAAGGTTCAGGCCATTCTTGATTTGCCTACGCCATAAAATTTACTTCAGATACAGGAACTTCAAGGAAAAGCTAACTTCCTAAGGAGGTTCATACCCAACTACGCCAAAATGGATAAAGGATTTACTAGGCTTTTGAAAAAAAGGGTTCCCTTCCATTGGGACCAAGTTGCGCAAGATTCTTTTGATGCTGTTAAGGATATTCTTGTCCAGGTGTCATTAATGTATCCCCCTAATTATCAAAATGATTATTTCCTATATATCATCGCGGCAGAAATGACCATTGTTATGGTATTGGTCCAAGTAGAAGATGGGATATAACATCCAATATATTATTTCAGTCATAATATCAATGATACGGAAGTTAAGTATTCATACATAGAAAATATTGCCTTGGCAGCTGTTCAAGCTGTCCAAAGATTTCACCACTATATTCAGCTCCAAAAAACTACTATCATTTTAGATTGAAACCCCATGACTTATATCTTATCACGTCAATTGCTGGGGGGTGAATATTCAAAATGGATTATCATTTTGTAGGAATTTGATTTGGAATTTATCAAATCCAAGTCAAAGAAGTCTTTAGTTTCGGCAAAGCTTCTCTGTGACCTTCCCTCTGATAGTACTACAAATACGTCAGAACCATCAATTCCCAAAAAGTCTATGTTTCTTATCGGATCATCTGATCCTTGGTATGGAGATTTAATTATTTATATCCAAACTCAAACTTTTCGGCCTGATACCTCTCGCTCTGAACATCTAGTTATTCGATACCAAGCCAAAGATTATCTAATTGTCGGCGATACACTTTATCATCGTGGTGTCGATACAATTTTGAGAAAGTGTCTCACAAACAAGGAGGCAAAAAGGTTTTAAATTATTGTCATGCTAGGGCTTATGGTGGAAATTTATCAAGATATGCTACCGCGTAGAAGATACTCCGCGCCGGTTACTTTTGGTCTACCATATTTCGTGACTGTAATATCGCGGTCAGAAGTTGTCATGCATGCCAGATTTTTTATCGTAAAATCCACAAACTGCCAATGCCAATGTATCCTGTTGTCTTTGTAGGACCATTTTCGAAATGGGGTATTGACTTCATGACCTGTAACCCTCGTTCATCCAGGGGGCATGGTTATATTATTGTCACAATAGACTACTTTACCAAATGGGCTGAAGCGATGCCTACATTCAACAACACAAGACAGACAGCTGCATGGTTTTTATTTAATCATGTTATTGCACGGTTTGGGGTCCCACAGGCTATAGTTATAGATCATGGGAAACATTTTTGCAACCACATGATGGCTGAATTGACTGCCAAGTTAGAATTGTCACATGATAATTCTACTCCTTACTATTCACAATCAAAAGGATAGGTTGAAGCTATCAACAAGATTCTTAAACGTATGCTTCAATGAATGATAAGAGTTTGTAAAAGAAACTGGCATTTGATCCTGTACTCTTCCCTATGGGCGTATCGAACCTCAGTGAAAAACACAACTGAATTTACTCCTTTTCAATTGGTGTATGGTCTAGAAGCTATCTTTCCTATCCAATGTGAAATACCATTGTTAAACTCACAATTGGCTTGTTACTTGACACCTCAGAAGAAGAAGCGCATCTCCTTAACCTCATCCATCTTGATGAAACACGTCGTGAAGCCCAATGGCCAACGAAGCACATAAGAGATGTATAAAGGCACAATACGACAAAAATGTCCAGCCTCACATTTTCTCAGAGGGCAACTTGGTCCTTATTTATGATCAAGAATATGATATAATAGGTACAGGAAAATTTGATCCATTATGGCATGGCCCCTATATTGTCAAAAGAGTTCTTGCTAGGGGTGCCTATGAGCTGGTTGATTATGATGGAATTCCATTAGCGCAGCCTAGAAATGGGTTGTATATGAAATGTTACTATGATTAATCATGAGCATAGTAATATTTTGTATTATATTCTACATATATGTTGTTGATTTGCATTCACTATCTTAGTTTTTTTTTAGAGTTTTCTTGACGTTTGTAATTTGCTTCACATTTCATCACAGATGTCTGAATCTTCGGAACCATTTGTTGGATATGCTGATGGTGCTAGTCGTAGTACACAGAATCTATCCTTTGCAGCATGGGTCATTTTCGCTCCAAACGGCGAGTTAGTGAGTTTTCAAGGGATTTGTATTGGTAGATCGATGAATAATATCACTTACTATAACGCGTTGATCGAACTTCTCTCTGATGCCATTTCATTTGGTATTAACCGCATAATCATAAGGTTAGATTCACAACTTGTGGTATTACAAATCACTAGTGTTTATACTGTTATAAATCCAACACTTCATCGTTTGTTCCTAAGAGTTCAACTTTTGTAAATACATTTTGATTTGAACACATTAACTAATTCATTAGCTAATCAAGTTTTAGACAGAAATTTGCAACACATGTAAAGAAAACATTCACATCATTGAATAAGATTGCACAATAAACATAGGAAAACACTAAAATCAAATAGATAGATAGTTATAGGTTTTTACAAAATTTTGTGCCAAAGACACATTGGTCATCCGACCTCAAAATGTATGCAAAATGTCAAAAGTAAACTAGTGGTGCTCATGGTAACATGCTATAGATCTAATATCCTATGCAGTAACCGCATCTAATGGTTAGGAACACCAATAGTGTGTCACTGCAGTCGCATGGGTAACTCTTCAATCTAGAAATTTGAAATCCCAAAGGTCAAGCCCTCTATGTGCTGCCGAAGCTCAGACAAAGTCTCAGCCATATCAAGATCTTGAAGGACTGCTCTCCTGACAACTCTCTCTGTTGGCACATCTACTTCATGCTCTGGTTCCTCTACTGGTTGAAGAAGAACAAAATCTGCATTACATCAAACATTTAGTTTAGTATTGCGAAAACATCAAAATAGGAAAACATTGTATAAACCTTATAAAAAAATGGTCAAAACATTCTTACCTATTGCACCCCTCTGAGCACCTTCTGGTAATGCTATGTCTGGATCTCCTCAGAAATAAACGCCTGCGAATGCATACTCATCGATGGCAACAATATGTCACCAAAAATAGGTGAAGAATGCAGTCGAGAACATAATGGTCGATTGGCCTACATGCCTACCCATGAGTTCTACCCATCTCTACATCCGCGGATCTCTAGGATTAGACATATCTAGTGTCATATGTTGTGGTTGCATTAGTGGAATCCGTTCTAAGGAAAATGATATGAGGATTGAACCATAACTGAAGTTCTTCTTCCTTCATCCCTTTTCTTTGTTCAGTTTTTCTTTTAACTGAGAAAGTACAGCTTTAGACCAATTGGAGATTGTTGGCTCCATACACTCTAGCGCATACTGCATATACGATCTATTCGCTACATGTAGTGTAACCATGCTGAGAATTTTGGTGATCGTGAAAGGGATATTTCTCAAAGGAGAATCTCTAACATCCCAGATAATAATGTTGCAAAACACAATCTCTCATTGTCTCTCCTCCAAGAATAGATCGTGAGAGTGAAATAAGCAAGCCTCTCCTCGAAAAACCTGTGAGAAAGTATACATCCTTGACTATTATGGGAACCACTTGGTTCTTAATATGAAATGCCTAAATAGCTGGATCCCATGCTCAAAGTAAGAACTCCAAGGGTTCTATTTGTTGCCTCATCCCTGACAACCAGAAGTATTTTAGTAGTACACAATCTCTTAGGGCTCTTATTGTGCCCAAATCATTTACGGAAATCATATCCTGTTCTTCATTTTCTCTTTCCCTCCATATAATCGTCATTATAATCCAATGGAAACCTGAAATAAAACTATAAGAACCATTAGATTCCATTCAATGTAAAAAATAGGGCAAATTTTGGGCATAATGCAAAAAAAAAAAATGTAGACTGCGCCCAACGCAGGCTCTAACAAGAGAAAGTATGTTGTGTATGTAAGTAGCCTTCAAATTAGCTGCTATGCAATGCAGGTTTTGACATCCAAGGGTGCATTGCCCTCTTTTGGAGCAGAATTTACCCTAGGGATCCCAAAACCCTAAAATTTGCATAAATTGGAAATGAAATGATTGCTGAAGGAAACAAGAGGTGCATGGCAATAAATTGGATCAAATGAAACAAAATCTATCCAAAGAAATGATCACAATCAACAGCTGAAGTTCGGGGACAAAATCAGGTTCACAGCTCCAAAATGCAAATGGTAACTTTGGAATGGTAAAAATGAATAGTAAAACTACTTTTAATAGTAATTTAATTATTTGCAAATTACATTTATTGATATGACTGTAGTTTTATTATGTTTCTTATCACGAAACAGGTATTTTTAATCCATTTGATCTTGTTATGAACAGGCTTTACAACTGATGAATAGATTAGTCGTGCAGATTTATTTCAAGAATGATTTAACCACAAAGCATACTTTTTCTCATTATTTTTTGAGCTTTGTTAAAAACAAAAAAGGATTTGAAGAACACTGTTATCTCTTTTTTGAGCTTCGATAACAGCGAGAAAGGAACCCCTGGAGTATTTTTTCAGCTTTTTTTAGACTCCTATAATATGAAAATATTGTCGAGCACTTGTATTTTTGAGCTCGTAAAAGTAAATGAATCGATATCTACTTAGTATAAGTTTAACCGTTTTACGGACTGAGATAGATTACTTACAAAAAAGGAATACCTTGGTCAAACATGACCAAAGAGTTTCTCTCAGATATTATTTTACATTTTTTTGGATATGAGCGATAAATTTACAAAAAAGTACTTATGGAGTTTTCTTTCGTCCTCTTTTTCAAACTCTCTAAATATGAAAAAGGATGAGGCTCTCACTATCGTTAAGTCGTTAAAACATAAAATAGTGACAGACTTGTCGATCATGGCAGGAATCAAGTTTCATTCATCGCTAGACTCATTAAGTTATTAAATAGCAATACATTGTTTGCTCGAAGGGTTGAATTATAGATCAAGAATATGTTATCATCCTCAAGCTTGTTAAAAAATAAATAAGTACTGGTCGACAAATGACTGGGGAAAATTTTGGAAAGTGAGCAGAACTTTTTATGGTAGCAGGTCACTCTTGAACATGACACTTCACTCCATCATTGTGACTATTTGGGAGAAGTCATCCAGTGAATACTCATCCTTATGCAATACTCATAAACCTTCATTCTCATGACCGTCATTCCTGAAAATTGCTATATCAAGTCATACCTTTGTCTCTGAAATTAGTAACTCTCGTTTCGCAATAAGATGGCTTCCTGTCAATGACAAATCATTATTCAGGAAGTTCACTTAGAAACATCTGATTCTAGTACTATGAGGCTTGTTACAGCATCGACAAGATCCTCACTTCTGGACCTTTGACTGAAAGATTTTGTTTGGTGTTGGACATAAAATAATATATTAATGCCTTACGAAATGTACTGCAGTACCTTGAGGGCCATTAACATCAATTATGGTTCTCTCGTGTTTGTAAATAACTCACATCATTGGCTGGTAATCAAACGATGTATTACCATGCTCGACTACAAATCATATATTCGCATGGCTAGACTTGTACCCGAATGATCAAGTGAACGAGATAAGAAGACCCCGGAACTAGTTTCAGCCATCCAGGTTGTGATTTTAGGATTTTTGTACACATCATCTGTATAGTGACCTTACATACAGATCGTCATACGAACATGGGCCTATATTTGTAGGCATGTCTATATTGGGAAAAATTCTAATGTAGACAACTTTATGAATTATGTAATGTTATTAGATTGTTTATGTGTTGAAAATGGGAATGCCTACCCTTAGAAATTCGTGATCAAGGAGGATATATCATGATGTAATGTATTATAAGATTGATGCAGGTCGTCACTCTGCTTCATCTCTAGCCCATGACAGTGTGAAGCATCTCAATCAAAATATTGTTATTATTATTCTGACTTCATGCTTTAGGGGGCAATTGTTATAGGTCGATTTGGGTACCATTCCCAATGACTTGGTTAACTATACATCATCTCTAGGATCAATGGATAGGGTCTATCACCCCCTATCATTTCATTTTCTACATTCCCTAAGACAAAAAACAAGACAAATCATGCATGACTTCCTTTTGCAAAGGTTTCCAAGATTTGAAGTTTATAATATATCATATGAGAGCTCACCAACGCTGCCTCTAAAGGGACTAAGTGTGTTGCATATGTAGGTAGCCCCACTCAAGGCTAATCTGAAAAGCACATCCCGACACTCATAGGTGCGTTGGTCACATTGGGAGAGAAATTCTCATTGTTCTGGAATCTTGACTTGGACAGTGCCTTCTAGAAGAGTTCACATGTGTCAAACTTTGAATCCATGTGTCCATTTGACATCTCCAAGATTGGGAACATGCCTTGCCTATTATTAGAAAGTCATTGATTGTAAAACTACCTTTAGCTCCTCTATAAATTGAGCACAGATCTTAGTGTTTTGTAAGGAATAATTTGAGTAGAGAAATCATGGTGGAATTTCAATTGAGGAGTTGATTTGTGTAACATGTTGCTGGAGAGATCTGCATTGTGATGAGGCTGGGATGCTGTTGGAGATGATCACTTCAAATTAATCACTGGGTTGTAACCTCCCCTTCTATCAATTAATAAATATTGCTTCTTACTTTCCCACATATGTATCTGTATAATCTCATGTTTTCCATATTATGAATTCTTATTTGATATATATGGTTTATGTTTCATTGATTTAACTAAATAAATTGAATAGACATCAGTATTATTGCTATATTTTGTTGTTTAGTGTTCATATTTGTAGGAAATATTTTCGAACATATAGCTTGGATTTGAAGTTGCATGAAGAGCGACAGAAAGAGAATAGAAATCGCTTGGACTCCAAGTAAGTTCTTTGATCTGTTCTGTGTGTCTATTTATAGTTAGGAAAAGTAGCTGCAAAGTATTTAATCTGTTGTTCTAGATAAGCACCTATCTAGGGAATAATGTTTTATCCATAATTCATAATTCCACATAATAATATGAAAAGGAAAATTCCAGTCTGGGCCTCTCAAGATAGGTGTTGAAGAAATATTTTCCTTGAGTTTATCAAATGCATCTTGACAGTCATCATTCCAATGAAATTCAGATTCTTTGGTCAGTAATTTAAATAATGGAGAGCCTACCTTTGTAAATTTTTCCACAAACCTTATTTAGTAACCTGCATGTCCAAGGAAACTATGAACTCCCTTTTGATTGGTTGGTGGAGGCAGCTTTAAAATAACCTCAATCTTTGCTGGATCGACCTTAATTCCTGTAGCAGAAACATGATGACCCAAAACAATACCTTCAGTCATAATCATAAAAAAAATTTCATTACTTAACGAAATATTAGCTTCTATACATCTCTGCAAAACATTTTCAAGATTATGTAAAGCTTCTTCAAAAGTATCACCCCATAACTATAAAGTCATCCATATAAACTTATACGTAATCATGCAAAAGATCATAGAAATGCTCCGCCCATTGAAATGTGGCTGGTGCATTGCATAGACCAAATGGTAATAATTTGTATGCATAGGTACCCCAGGGACATGTAAACGTTGTATTTTCCTGATCCTCAAGGGCTATCCTAATTTGATTGTATCCTCTTAATTCATCCAGGAAGGAAAATTACTTTTCCCTACCAGAGTATCCAGTACTTGATATATAACTGGTAAAGGGAAATGGTATTTTAATGTAGCTTTGTTCAATTCCCTGTAATATACACACTCGCCATTTACCATTTTTCTTGGGGACAATGACTAGTGGGGATACCCACTAGCTATCTCAGATAGGATAGATGAATCCTACATTTAACAATTTTTGTAATTCATCTTTTACAATTTCCCTTAATGCAGGCTTCATCCTCCTTTGTGGTTGTCTCACAGGCCTAGCACTTTCTTCTATATAAATGTGATGAATGCATGTGTTTCGGTGAATTCCTCTCATATCAGTATATTCCCATGCAAATGTATCTGAATTTTTTTCAATGTTTGAATTAATTTCTTTTCTTGTTCATGAGTTAAGGCATAATTAATTTTTAAAGATTTTTCAGGAAAAAATTCCACTACCTTACTCCCCCATTTAGACATTGAATATGCAGGAAATGCAGATAAGAGGGTTGAATGTAATTCAGAAGCTGAACTATGTTCATAGATATCCTGCAGATCAGTAATTATATCTAAATTATGACTAGACAGTCCTTTTAAATGCTGCGGGAAATCAGGATTAGAAATACAAATTTTTATCATATTTTCCTTAGAATTTTCCTTAAGACTCATGAAGTGGGCTATTGTTAAAACTGGCTGGGTACCTTTTGAATCATGTTCTTCTTCTTCTTCAACCAAATGTGTGTTTTCTGATCTCAAGAGGGGTTTAATAGGGGGATACAAGTTGATATGTTTTGTTTCAGCCCCATGAGCGATAGTCATGTTTCCAGATCTACACCCTATGTAGGCATCATCCGTGGCTCGCCATGGTCTCCCCAATATCAATGGGTGCCCTCCCAAGTAATTTTTAGTGTAATGTTCCCAATTTTAGCCTCAAGCTAAAATGGAACATTATAGTTGCATATTTTCATTTTTTTGAATAAAAGTGGGTAAAGTGACCCATTCATGTAATAAATAGGAATTAAATCCCTTAAAATGTGAAAATGGATCATCATCAAGTTGGATTTCACACCCTCATGTGTGAAAGAGGTTAAAATGCAAATGGACAAGGCCTAGTTGACCAAATCAAACTGCGTTGGCATGAGTTGGAAAGCACTAAGTGGGACATTGCAGTTTTAGTGGAGGAATATTCCAAGGGGGAGGAGACTTCTAGAGGAAGGAAGGTGGAGACTTTGTTATGTTTAAAAGAGGAGCAAGGCAGCCCATTGAGATTATCTTGGATCATTGTACATTCAAGTCTTAGAGACTTGTTGCTGCCTTTTGCTGTTCAGCAAAGCTGCAGTGCCTTCGGGCACGAGGGAGTCCTGTTTAGGATTTCCTCTCCTTCTTTAGGAGCTCAGGAAGGATTTCACTCATCCTCCATATTCTGGCATCCAGGCCATAGCATCAGCGTACTCCATCAGCGCACTATCTGTAGCAGATTATTGTGCAGTGTTGCAGGGTGTTGCTGAGGAGGTTTCCTACAACACCATTTCGAGCTGATCTTTCAGAGGAGGGAGGTTCTCTACTTCCGAGAGGTTAGTGAGGATGGCTCTAGAGCTTATTTCACTATCTTTGGTTGAAGTCGAACCACCACCATTAGTTACAGCGCAGACCCTCTCATAGATTGCGTTCTTGTTGAGGCATATTTGCAGTGAGGGTGTTACAGATATTTCAGAGGGTGAACTCTCTTGTGTCAGGATTAGCCTGACATTTGGGAGAATAATTGGAGAAAGGCACGTCATCAGATTCAGCCATCCATATTTCTCCATTCCACTCCACATATTGAGTTGCTGCAGCTACCCAACAACTCTGGCATTTTGATATTTTTGCATATTTCAGCCAATCCTCCTATGATTAACTTGAGGTAGTGATTGGGAGCTTAGATCTTCTCTCCCAATTATGTGTGAGCCATGTATATGTAGGTCCATGATGTTTTTCACTCAGTACAACATTCTCCCTTCTATGACTGTGCAGTCCCTATTCATGGGCATTCTGCTACGGAGCAGCACTTTGTATTTTGGCATATGTTTTCATGGAAGGCTTCTTGCCTTGTTCTTTTGATGTTCATTTTATCATTTGCTGCTGATATTCATAATAAAATGGCTCAAGGGTTTTCATACATTTTCGCATAATTTTTATTCACTGCTATTTCTATTTTATGTCTTTTTATTGTTGTAGTTGGATTTTTGGGTTATCTTGGAAGATTCCCAATCTTGTTGTATTCCCTCTTGGGAATATTGTCCCTTGAAAAAACTCTATAGAAAGAGTCTGATAGTGGGCCAGGAAGCCTTTGTATCTCATTCTTCTTACTGAAGGTGAAAAATCCAGTAAATTCATCTTCATTCTATCTCTGGAATATATTTTCTTGTCGATTGACAATTTTTCTGAAAAAGGAACATTACAGTGGTATCAGAGCATAATCTTGGCTCAGCCTATGGATCATCAGCCAAGATGTCATCTAAGAAGAAGAGGAAGACTCCACTTTGTGGAGAAGAGAAAAGGAGATGAGCTAGCCAAGCTTCTCCCTAAATCCACCTAGGGCTTTCATGGGAGCCACAAGAAAAAGAGAAGGGAGAGATTTGAAGAATCTCCACAATGGTTGAAACAAAAACAAACTCTAGGGTTTCTGATGAGGAATGTGAACATGCAGTCACATCCTTTGATGCACAACACAGTCACATGTGCAGCTTTTTCATGGGAAAGATGGGAAAGAAGGAGAGGTGATCAAGAGGAAAACTCTTGGTGGTTTTCTGAGAAAGTATGAGTCTCAAACTCTGGCATTCAGAGATCATCTCACTTTCATGGATTTTTTCAAGTCTAAGGTGAAGGGGAGCCAGCAACAAGATATAATTGTTCTATCTACTTTTGGAGGTTCACCTACATGTTCAGCCAAAGCATGGGTAGAAGAGCTGAAGACCATGTTGCAGCAGCACAAGGTTTCCAAAGGAGATGCTATCAGATTTGCAATGCTGCACTTTAGAGGTAAGACCTATGCATGGTGGATATTTGAGTCATGTTCCTCAAAGAATGCAAATAATTCTTCCTATTTCAGATTCATTAGAACAATGATGGAGGATTTGGTGGGAGAAAATCTGAAACACATGTAGAGAAACAAACCAAGACTTTGCATGTTAAGGGAGGAAACATAAACTCAGAACATTGTTGAGAAGGTTGACATCTTGAATCATACCTTTTTGGAGGCAAGGTATCCATCTCATATTCTTGCACAAGAGAGCATGGAGGTCTCTTTTTCAAAAGGAGATCAAATTTTGGGAGAAGTTGCCCCTACATGTTGGTGAGAAGAAGGGTAGATGCGCTGGTATAGCTAGAGTTGATCCAGTACCTCATGCAGAGGAAAGAGGAGCTCTTGCTCTCGATAGAGGGATTCTTGTGTTTTTGCAAGAAATTCCCCAGGATCTCCCATGTAGAAATCAAGGCACAACTCATGGCACATCTGTGCCATTGGTAGTAGGGTGCAGAGCTATGGAGATAATAAGAGGAGATAGGAAGAATGGTCAGCATCATCTGATGAGGAGCACACACCCTATCTATTTTATGAAGTTGATGCACCTAAGATGATGATTGGATTGTGCAGTGGAAGCATGGAGTGTTTTCTCCATTCATACGTTCAGTCATCTCTTGATGATGGTGTCTCAGTGCATGGAGACATTTCACCAAGGAGGCCACTAGATCAGCAAAGGAGGTTGGATGCTCCACATTTGGGCACCTCACACCTTGATTTTAGGAGGGTGGAACCCTTGGAAGAGTTTAAAACATCACAAATAATTTGGGATAGACTCAAAGAGGAGGGAGACACTCTCTCATTTTCAGCATCACCCACTCTCATCAGTTATACTGCGTTGATATAGTTGTTGCAGAGATGGAGGATAGCATCTTCATGATGCAGGATGGCTGCTACATAGATTTGGTGAGAGATATGATACTTCCTTTGAGGAAAGACTCTTTCATGCATTGGAGTAGATGGAGGCCACTCATGCTTACATTGCCCAGGATCGGGAGATTCTTTGGAGGTGATAGTCTCTCATGGGAGGCTCGTTTTCAGAGATCAGCATTTCTATTTGAGTATGATTAACTGCATGTCAGGCATGGCAGCAACTTGCAGGATGGATTTGGCATGGGGGATGTCAAAGTAGTAGGAAACAATGTGAGGGGAGCACTTTATTGCAGAACACCAGCGTTGTCTACATGGAGGATTGATCCAGGATGGAGGACTCAGCTTTGGTTGAGTGTTCCCAGGATATTGGTGCATGCATGATTCTTGATGAACAGGAGGATGATGATAGATACATGGTTGATAATATGATCATGTATTATTATGGAAGGATCTTCTTGTCTAGAGTTTCTAGTCTCAAGGATAATTTTTTTTGCATGCAGCACATGAGGACTTCCTAGCTATGCACTTAGATGCATACTTTGCCTTGCTAGAGGATTCCACTTGGGAGGGAATTCATCATGACTTATATCAACATATGGAGAGATGCATAGCCTGATTGATGATGGAGAGGACATCACAACCACTTCCCTACTCATTGGAGGTGAGGGATAATTTTCAGTTGAGCCATTTTAGCTCAAGAGCTCAAGTGCATGAGGGAGAAGGTATAATTTCATATTTTGTATTATACTTATTTTCCTTGTTTGAGAAACATGTTGTATCAAGAGGGATTGTACCTTATTGCATATGATATGAGGATGTACTTGTAACAATTTGTAGCAGAAAAATTGGCCAATCTTATGGTGGGTTGTGGAGGAGGCCACATGCTTCTTAGTGTGCACCATTGGCACCTATTTGTACTTTCATGATTCCATCTCATGAGATGTTTATGGTAGCAAAAAAGTGGCTGGGAATCCACTTGTTATTTTATGTTTTGATGCGGACAATAGGTGCACTGTGTTGGTCCCATAAGAGAAGCAGTGGCCCACTCTCTAGTTGTCTTGTGACAGCTTGTTTACATTTTATTATGTTTCCTTGTATTGATGATGTTGTACATTCACGAGGAGCATTATTTGAGGGTGTTCTATATGTTGGGATGGCCCATTGGGAGCATGATTCTCCCTATTATGCACGTTTTATGTTGTAGGAGATACCATGGGCAATCCATGATTGCCATATTGCTACATTCCTCTTCATGTGGAGGAAGCCACTTGGAGAAATTGAGGAGGCTTTCATGGCTGAATATTTTGATGGGGAGCTTGGGCCACTCTTGGAGGCCATACCATTTCATCCCAAGGACAGAGGCAGCCCCATATGTACTACAAAGGGAGAGAAGAGCTTAGTGGGATGAATCAGCAAAACTCTCCATTCACCCCCATTACATTGCACAAAACCAGGGGCAATATTTTCATATGATAGCATGGGTGAGAAGATCATCAGTGGGACTATATTTTCCCATGCATGTAATCACTCCTACCTTGAGGAGGCATAGTTCAGCAGGAGGATTTCCACTACACCTTCTATCTTTCCATGAGGAGCATCATTTTCAGTTTGCATACTTGGGAGAGAGCATTGGAGGGCAGATTTATTGCAGCATATTTGAGTAGTGGTGGTACCATGGATGAGGAGGCCACAAGAGAAAAAGGAGGAGGAATTTTGTTCTCTCTATGCAGTTGCTTGAGGACAAGCAACATGTGGGAGGGGAGGACTGTAATGTTCCCAATTTTAGCCTCAAGCTAAAATGGAACATTATAGTTGCATATTTTCATTTTGTTGAATAAAAGTGGGTAAAGTGACCCATTCATGTAATAAACAAGAATAAAATCCCTTACAATGTGAAAAGGGATCATCATGGAGTTGGATTTCACACCCTCATGTGTGAAAGAGGTTAAAATGAAAATGGACAAGGCCTAGTTGACCAAGTCAAACTGTGTTGGCATGAGTTGGAAAGCACTAAGTGGGACACCACAGTTTTAGTGGAGGAATATTCCATGGGGGAGGAGAATTTTAGAGGTAGGAAGGTGGAGACTTCATTATGTTTAAAAGAGGATCAAGGCAGCCCATTGAGATTATCTTGGATCATTGTACATTCAAGTCTTAGAGACTTGTTGCTACCTCTTGCTGTTCAGCAGAGCTGCAGTGCCTTTGGGCACGAGGGAGTCCTGTTTAGGATTTCCTCTCCTTCTTGAGGAGCTAAGGAAGGATTTCACTCATCCTCCATATTTCGGCATCCAAGCCATAGCATCAGCCTACTCCATTAGTGCAGTATCTGTAGCATATTATTGTGCAGTGTTGCAGGGTGTTGCTGGGGAGGTTTCCTACAACACCAATTCGAGCTGATATTTCATGGGAGGGAGGTTCTCTACTTCCGGGAGGTTAGTGAGGATAGATCCAGAGCTTATTCCACTATATTTGGCTGAAGGCCAACCACCACCATCAGTTACAGCGTAGACCCTCTCATAGACTGCATTCTTGTTGAGGCATATTTGCAGTGAGGGTGTTGCAGATATTTCAGAGGGTGAACTCTCTTGCGTCGGGATCAGCCTGAAATTTGGGAGAATCATTGGAGAAAGGCACATCATCATATTCATCCATTCATCTTTCTCCATTCCACTCCACATATTGAGTTGTTGCAGCTACCCAGCAACTCCGGCATTTTGACAGTTTTTCATATTTCAGCCAATCCTCCTAGGATTGACTTGAGGTAGTGATTGGGAGCTTAGATCTTCTCTCCCAATGATGTATGAGCCATGTATATGTAGTTCCATGATGTTTTTCACTCATTACAACAGTCTCCCTTCTATGACTACGCATTCCCTATTCATGGGCATTCTGCTATGGAGAAGCACATTGTATTTTGGCATATGTTTTCATGGAATCCTTTTTGCCTTGTTCTTTTTATTTTCATTGTATCATTTTCTGCTGATATTCATAGTAAAATGGTTCAAGGGTTTTCATAAATTTTTGCATAATGTTTATTCACTGCTATTTCTAGTTTATGTCTTTATATTGTTGTAGCTGCATTTTTGGGTTATCTTGAAAGATTCCCAATCTTGTTGTATTCCCTCTTGGGAATATTGTCCCTTGACAACACTCTATAGACAAAGTCTGATAGTGGGCCAGGAAGCCTCTAGAGCTCATCCTTCTTACTGAAGGTGACAAATCCTATAAATGCCCCTTCAGTCTATCTCTGGAATATATTTTCTTGTCGATTGATAATGTTTCTGAAAAGGGAACATTATATTTAGTTTGAAGAACATAAAAATATGCAGGGTACTCCCAAGAATCCAATGAGATGACAATGTCTTCTAAAATCCCCTCTGGCTTTACCTTAGACCTATCTGTTAATTCTAACATGGTAGGAGTGGGTAATAAGTCAAAGGATCCTATATGAGATAAAGTTCCCATAGTCATCACATCGATGGCTACACCTAAATCAATAAAAGTGTTCTTTATGGGGTATCCATTGATGAAGGTGGTAACCACAGGGATTCTAGGATCCACGTATTTTTCAGTAACAAATTTGGTAGACATCAAATTTGCAAGCTTTCCACCTACTTGAATTGTTGAGGGTTCTTTATTTTGTCTCCCTAGTTTCTTGGTACATAGTTCCCTCACTGTTTTGGCATATATTAGGATGTCCTTTATTTCTTGCAGTAATGGGATATTAATGAACATATTTCTCAGTTCAGACACAAGATAAAATTCGGTCTATTATGTTTTAATTTCCATTTCCAACCTCTGTGGAAAAGGAGGCTATACTATATGAGATGAGGAAGGATTTTGTGGCGTTGAGGTGGATATATTTGTTGATTCAGGTGTGGTTTACTCTTCAGGCATCTCTAAGGTATCTTCCTCTACAATATCCTCAATTCTTTCAGGCTGAGTCACCACTTTTCCCGACTAAGGTTGATTTCTTGCAGCTACACAGGTAATTCCAACAACTGTACATGAACAGACATTTCCTACAGATACACAAGAAATTCCTGTAACATAGCGTCAGAAACATCCTGGAGTGGCTGAGGTGTAATAAAGTAGGTAGGAAATGTGGGGTAAGTGACCAATCCAATTTTGTAGTGGATCAGACGGTTTTATTGTTGGGATTAGACACTGGTTGAGAAGGAATCTGTGTGGGACGAGGTTGATTTTGGTGGGGCAGTCAATTGAAGTTGTTATTGTGTTTGTATCATTTGTTTCGGTGTGTGTTGCAGATAAAAAATTTGAGTTGGAAAAATTTGTGTAGTAGGATAAGAATAGCTCCCGTGCCAAGGATGTTGAGGAGGCCAAGGCTACTAGGGCATTGAAACATTCCACATCTAATTTTGAGCATAATGAAATTGAAAATTTGACTATGACACACCTGCAAGATGTGGCTGCCATGGTCTTTGAGGTGCCATTGCATAAAGTCCATTGACAACTCCTTGATTTTCTATGTATGCTGATTTAAGTTCAGGTAGAGAAGGACTTTGAAAAATCCTCAAAGAGATGCTCAAAATATTATATTATTTGCGAATCTCCTAATCTCAGTTGAACTATGAGTTCTTGTTAGGTGAAGAAAAATACCCAATGCAACCACGCAAGTAGTTGGATTCTTGACCGAAGAATATGTTGTCGCTCCTAGAGACAGCCTAGAGTTGTGATAGACCAGTGCCTAGGACATCTTAGCATAGAAAGGAGAGTATAATATAACCTGGGTGTCAACCAAAGGCTCTCATGCTATCTCTTGTAAACAAGGAAATTAATTTGAATGGGACCAAACTCTCAGAAAGTGTTACAGGAACAGGGATATTGCAGAGGCAACATGCAAAATTCCAATATAAAGGCATCAGACAGTTAAGAGACAATTTACTGTAAAGAGGGCCAATTCAAGTAATATGTCACAGAAATCAATTATCAGAAGGGGTGAGCTTGTGAACGAAATATCAAGAAGATACTAGTCATCATTGGGCTAATATCCAGATACACAACATAGCCATGCATGGGCTTACCAATCTAAGAATCCATACACAACAATGGTGTTTTAAAAACACCCTCCCAAAGAAAATAATATAGCAGAAATACGGTTTAGAATGAATAATGGAACATTATATCATGCATGAGCCATATTTAAATCGCTTGACTGATCTAAGCATGGGCATCAACTAGGATGAATCCATACCAAAAATTAGTGAGCCACTCGCATTCCAAAACAAGATACAGGAAACGTGGATGAAATGAAATGATATATTAAAATAACACATAAGAGAAAGTTACAGACTGTGAAATAAAAAAGACCAGAATCCTCTTTACAGATGGAACTCCTCCTCACTGAGACCCTATGGGCTCTGACCCTTCATACAAGAGTTTAACAAAATGTATACAAAAATTCCCTTACTGCACCAATCTTCTGATAAATCTAGAACCCCAAATCATTCCTTCTCCTGATACTCAGTTAGCCTTTGACTTACTTGATTCCGTGTTTCTTCCAATTCCACCAGCTGGTTTATTCTCCTGAGCATATCATTGGGCTCTTCCTGACTTTCTTGCATGAATCGGGCTACTGGTAGGGCTAATTGAATAGGAAATACTGTTGCCCTCCCATATACCAATTCATATGGGGAATTCCCAGTTGCTCTCTTACTGGTAATTCTATTGGCCCATAGAGCAAATCTCAATTGGGAATCCCAATTTTTCTGATTCTCATTTATAGCCTTCTTCAGTGCTCTTACCAGGGTTTTATTAGAAGACTCTGCTAAGCCATTTCCCTGTGGATAATAGGTTTTAGAGTGGCTTAGTGTGATATTATATTGCTAACAGAAGCTCACAAACTTTGCAGACTTGAAAGCCTGAGCATTATCAGTCACTATCCTTGTAGGACAGCCAAACCTGGATATGATATTTTCTTCCATAAACTTCATTATTACTACATCTGTAACATTCCTTGTAGGTATGGCTTCTACCCATTTTGTAAAATAATCCGTGGCACTTAAAATCCACTTATGCTGACCACTTGAAGGTGGGTGTATCTCTCCTATAAAATCGATTCCCCATTGCTTGAATGGTTCATCTACATGAACAGGAATCAAGGGCAGAGCTGCTAACTTCTATCTTTCAGCAAATTTTTGGCACTTTTCACAAGCTCTGACCCAGGTAAAAACATCACCAGATAGTTTAGGCCAGTAGAAACCAACCTTCTACCTGATTTTCTTCTGTTACTCTGTTTGGCTGCAATGGGATATCATTCTTGTCAAATAATCTTTCTAGAGGCACTAGCCCTCTAGGTATAACATTTCCCTTCAATTGCAGCACCTTGCTACCTGCCATTTTTTCTTCCCAATTGTTTCCTGAAGAATTTTCTACTTCCTCCTCTTCACAAGCATCAATCTCCATATTGGAGAATTCTCCCACAGTTTCTAGGAATCTCTTCATCTTTTCTTCATCCTCAAATACCTGCCAGTGCTTGATGTTATCTGGGATTGATGGTCGGTAACGTACCTCAATTTCATACCTCAAGAGAGGATTCTGAGGTGGATGGAATGTACCAGCAGCCAGAGCAAGAGAGTCTGCCATTATATTTTGTTCCTAGGGCATGAACTAGATATTAAATGCTAAGAAAAAGTTCTCCACCATGTCCCAAACTTCATTCCTATAAGACCTCAGTCGAGGATGTTTGGCTTGACATTGACTTATGACTTTTCTGACCACCAGCTCAGAATCTCCCAGCACTTTTAAACTTTGTATACCCATGCTCCTGGCTGTCTGTAGTCCCAACAGAAGTGCTTCATATTCAGCCACATTATTGGTGGCTTCATATTCCAGTTTGAAAGACAAGGGTACCCATTTACCTGTAGGAGAAATCAATAGTACTTCGGCTCCATTACCTTCTCCTGAATTTGCTCCATAAAAATGTAGTGTCCAAATCCCTGCTTCATGGCTCTCTGAGGATTGCTCAGTTTTGATCTGACAGAAGGATGGTTCATGAGCATAATCCTAATCTTCTTCTAGCATCAAGCATGAGAAATCTCCTTCTTTACTGTAGACTGGTGAATTTACAGAGCTGTCAGCCTTGGTAACCATCTTGAAAAATCTATTTTCTCTGTATAACCTTCTCTCTTGACCACCAAAAACTGGGATAGTGGCATACGTTAAGTCTAATTTGAGTGACCCACCAATTTTTGCTCCCCAAGACCTTGACAGCAGCATGCCAAAGCGAACTGGGATTTCAGCCACCACGATGTCTATAACCACACTTTTTGTTGGAATTTGGGCCAAATTGACCACCAAATCTTTGATCATTCCCAGGCATTTAACTCTTTTGGAGTCAAATGAATAGAGGTCCTTATATGGACGTGTGATTTTTAGTCCTAGTTTTTCCATGACTGACAAAGGCATAAGATTGTGGGAAGCTCCAGAATCTAACATACAGTTGTGTAATAGCAGGTCATGAATCACTAGAGAGACATAGAAGGGAGGAGTAGAGGGATCTATCTCCTCAACGTGTGGGCCAAATATAACCATGGGTCTTTCTTCTTGAAGATTGAGACTATCTGGAATGATTGGTGCTTCTGGAGGGAACATGAAAGAGGTGACTTGAGATTGATATGCTGGCTGTTTCAACAGTTCAGTCAAGGGAACTGGGATTTTAACCTTTTCAAGTTCTTTTTGTAGACTAAAAGCAGGAGGGGACTTTTCTATTACAACCTCTTTTGACTCTTTATTTTAAGCTGCGGGTTTGACTTCTTTTAACACAGATTTGGCATTAGGAGGGATGACTACTTTTGAAGAAGAAGGAATTTGATCATTAGACTACAAATGTGTGTTTAGAGGGCCCTTACCTTTTTCTGTGACTTTCTGCATTATTGACTCCTTCTGAGCAGGTGGATCCTTCTTAAGTGGTGCTTCGTCTTCTTGGTCTTGAGTACGAGTTCTCTTCTTAGAGGATCTGAGATCATATTTTCTATTGAATTGTGCTTGCATGAAATAAGTAAACTGTTTACAATAATGATCAATTTCAGCGTCTTCTATGTCTCTGGCCTTTTCTTCTTCTAGCAATGAGCACTCGGCTCCATCATCCCCTTGCAAAGGAAATTCTTCTCTATCACTATTTGAAAAAGCAAGATTTGCATCCTCCAGTCCATAGGCAGTGTCTTCAGTTGAATCATCTACTAGACCTTCCAGGTACAATGGGTGTGGTACCTGATCCTGTTGCTCCTTTGCTTCCCTTGGCAAAATTGGCAGGGGTGGTTTTCTATACTAGGGATTATAACCCCTGTTTGAAGCATTGTAGAAATTCTTGGAGGCTGAATTCTTGGCCTCTAATTCAAGCTTGACCATTTTTTTAATCATTTTGCTCATTTCTTCCATTCTGTCTGAGTCTCTGTCCTGATTAGAGGTAGATACCTCTTCTTTGACCCTTCTTCTAGTATCATGTTCATATTTTCCTTTTTATTTACCAGTGGAGGCAAAATTTGCTTCCAATTCTAGAGCATCTATCTGAGCATCATCTAGAGTGGCAGGCTTTCTTTCCCTCAGAGAGAAACCAAATTCTGAGTTGAAAGCTGCTATGAAAACAACTTTAGCAGCATTTTGATGAGGTTTCATATAAGGAGGTAGGCTTAGATACAACTTATTAAATATCTTGATAAACTCTGACACCCCTTCATTATAATTTTTCTTCAATGTATTGAATTTAGTAAGAGATTGCCTATGATCTTTCTTTTCTTCCCATTTCCAGAGAAAAGTTTCTTCCATTCTCTCCCAGGTAGTGACAGAACGGTCTGCCAATGTCTTAAACCATTTTTTGGCTTCGCCATCCAGAGATTGAAAAAACAATATTAAGACTACAACCAAATGTTCTACATTTAAGTTATCTACAAAAGAACAGAAGACCTCAAGATTTTTTTGAGCTTCAATCTCATTTTCCCCATTGAATCTGGGTAGGATCTTTAGATAATCCTATGGCATATCATTCAACACTTGAGGTAATGCCAAGGGAGCATATTTATTCATCAAGAAGGCTGGAACATTGGCCATTGGAGGAGGCGGAGGTAGTACAACAGTCTGATGTGTAAATGGAGGAAGAGGAGGAGGTGGAAGTGGAGTATGAATAACGATAGGAATATATTGTACAGCAGCCTGAGGTGTTCATGGGAATAGGTCACGATTAACAACAGCTACTTCTGTGACTTCCTTGACCTCTTCAACCTTAGGAGTAGGGTGAAAACAATCTTTATTTCTGATACCTCCTCGGGGTGGGCTATCTGAATAGTAGTCGGTATCTCCCATAGTGGAGTCAAGATTTTCTACTTGAGCTTCTTGAGAAGAAGAGGATGGGAAATCTTCTACAGAAAATTCAGGGATTTTAGTATGCACTGACTACCTTTCCCTCGAACTTCTTCTATGTATAATCTTCTCTGGGTCAGACACAGAAGGGGTCTTTGTCTGAGATTTATCTGACCTTAGGTGTGGCTTTCGAGGAGCCAGGACTGCAAATAAATTTATCTAATAAACGGATGTGGAGTCGCCAAGGTGAGAGATCTACAACTCTCAACTCTCCATGCTCACCTACTTGAAGAGTGAATTAGGTTTTTTCGAGGCCCAGGGATTCTAATTTTCTTAAATTCGTCCTCGGCAATGGCACCAGAAAGATGTTGTCACTCCTAGAGACAGCCTAGAGTTGTGATAGACCAGTGCCTAGGACATCTTAGCATAAAAAAGAGCGTATAATATAACTTGGGTGTCAACCAAAGGCTCTCATGCTATCTCTTGTAAACAAGGAAATTAATTTGAATGGGATCAAACTCTCAGAAAGTGTTATAGGAACAGGGATATTGCAGAGGCAACATGCAAAATTCCAATATAAAGGCATCAGACAGTTAAGAGACAATTTACTGTAAAGAGGGCCAATTCAAGTAATATGTCACATAAATCAATTATCAGAAGGGGTGAGCTTGTGAACAAAATATCAAGAAGATACTAGTTATCATTGGGCTGATATCCAGATACACAACATAGCCATGCATGGGCTTACCAATATAAGAATCCATAGACAACAATGGTGTTTTAAAAACACCCTCCCAAAGAAACTAATATAGCAGAAATACGGTTTAGATGAATAATGGAACATTATATCATGCACGAGCCATATTTAAAGCGCTTGACTGATCCGAGCATGGGCATCAACTAGGATGAATCCATACCAAAAATCAGTGAGCCACTCGCATTCCAAAACATGATACAGGAAATGTGGATGAAATGAAATGATATATTAAAATAACACATAAGAGAAAGTTACCAACTGTGAAATACCAAAGACCAGAATCCTCTTTATAGATGGAACTCCTCACTAAGACACTACGAGATCTGAGCCTTCACACAAGAGTTTAACAAAACGTATACAAAAATTTCCTTACTACACCAATCTTCTAATAAATCTGGAACCCTAAATCATTCCTTCTCCTGGAGTTTTATAGGAGAAACCAAAACCCTAGTAAAGGGGGTAGGTGATGGACATTTAATTTGACTAATTTAAACAAAATGGCAGAAACATTCACGCCCATACTGCTAAATCACTATGTGGTGATGTAAGTACTCTACTGTCTACTTTTTGAAATAAATGCATTTGGTGAGGGTCTCTTCAGGAACATGGTATAGAGATAAAACTATGAAAACATTCTCTCCTTTCCTGATAGAAAATCCTGCTGAAATAAAACTTGGAGGGTATTGTTTCTTGTGCATGGTACCCTCTGCCTTCTAAATCTTGAATTAAGATTTAAAATCTTCAATGTTGAACGTTGAATTCATTGATCATTTGACTGATACTCTTTTCCGGAACATTAATGTTTCAATCTGCCACAATCTGTGCTTTGAATGACTCTGGAGGGTTTGACAGATTTTACCCCTGCTTCTTTAATGAAATTTGTGTCGTAACAGCTTCCCAAATCCTTTCTCCATAATTCTGCCTCTAATAAATGGTCCTTTGGATCGTACTCGGCTTCTGTAATGGAGGCTGTAAATTATGATAATTCTCCATCGTTGTAAACCTGCAACACCCGCAAACTTGTCAAAGAAAACCATGCACGGGGATGGAGGATCTGGCGGGGTCAATGAAAGTAGTCGTGCGGACATGGCGAAATGGTGAAATGATGGAGGGTGGCAGAAAAAAGCAGTGAAACGATGGAGGATGGACTGGCATAGGTTTTTAACGTAAGACATTTGAAAATGAATGAAATATATGATGGCAGACATGAATACGACAAACACGTGGAACTTGTGACGTGGAGGTAGACCAGGCTAACAGCAGGGCACACAAATGATCTGGGCCATACGATCTCAAAACGAGATCAATCGGTTGAAACTGCGTCGGAGGGCGATGGACTGTGGGCCCGGAGCACTATACACTTGGACTAAAACTCGTGCAGCTTCGGAGCGCGATGACCATTAGATGAAGACCCCTAGATCAAATGGCTGACATCATATTGCTGCGCGTTCTTGGTCAAACAATAACGTGCGATGAATGGCAGTTTTGGAGCCGTATGCGAGGACACGCGGCACACGGTGAGTGGAATTTCTAGCCGAATGAGAATTACTGCCTGCCGCCGAAAGGCGATGTGATAGATACCACCTGGTTATGGAGTAGTGCGTGATGGGGACCAACAGGGCGGAGGAACTTCAGACTGTTGATTTGTGATTTGATCGGACGGTGAACAAGTGATCGGAGCAGAGAACGGGTGGGTTATGGATGCAATGGTGTTCAATGAAGTCCATTTGATCTGTTGAGATCGACCGATATTGTTGTGCCCGATATCCGCCTGTGATAAGGGTCATTTGGGTTGGCGCCTAGTCTAGCACCTGAGTCACATGGAGGAAAAGATTAACAAGGGCTAGGGCCGAATGGGCTAAGCCTCATATATTTTTGAAACGATTGACTTCTAGCCTTTTATAATGTATTTTAGGGGTGGAAAAAGGCAACGATAGGCACAAAAATGGATTCTTAAGGAAAAGATAGGGGATCCGGGGTGTCTAAGCGGGAATGCCGGTCAGAATTTTAATAGGAGGCAAACATGATCAACAGAATACATCTGACTTCTTCAATCATAAAGAAAAAATTGAAACATGAAAACTCATCATAATAGCTGAAATCAATCCTTATGTTCATGATCAAAACAAAGCCTACCTTCACTAAGAATTCAAACATATTTATCCATGGATCTTCGATATTATAAAACATTTCTTCTTGTTGATCAGTTAAAATAAAAGGACAACTTGTCTCTAAAATTGCTTATTGTTTTATAATTTCAAACTGTTCATTTTCAAATGGAAATATAACCAATTCATCATCTTTCCTACTATCATTTTCAGTGAAAACATTCTCACCTCCTTGAACATTTTCAAATAGAACGATCGAATCTTGTATCTCTAAAGTTTCATTATGATTCGCAAAAGGATCAATAACAACTATCTCTCACTCATTACATTTCTCAAATATCCAATCATGGTTAGTACATACAAGTAGTAACTCTTCATTTGAAATTTACTTACTGCTATCTTGGATAATGGCTCATGAAAAAATTGAAACGTTTTAATGCACACAGTCTCAAAATTCTTATTTTCACACGTTCCTTCATGATATAAAACTCAGAAAAAGACTGATTTGAAAAACAATTTGATTGAGTATCCTCATATATTTCCTGATCATATGAAACTAAACACATTGTCGAATGTCTTCATAAAACTCAAGAGAATGAACATGACTACTAACATTAATATTCATATCTATTTCATCTTCAAGCAAGGGAGAAGTTAATGTTTGTTGGGACTGATCCTGTATATCCAGGCAACTAGTCTCTACTAGTTCTTCTTGATGAGAAGACAAATCATACAAGGACTCAATATATTTGATGTCAAAAGCTTGATTTGCACATAAGGATTCTAAAAATGAATGAGTTGAATTTTTTTTTGAGTGGTTTTCCTCATTCTCATGATCATAAGAAAATTGATCAACTTGTTGTATGTCTTTATCACCCACGGAAAAAGGAACATGACTATTCTCAATAAGATCTTGATCAATTTTTTTTCATCAAAGGGAGAAAATGTTATTTGTGGAAAAGTGTCCTAATTAACATGATAAATATCTTCCATAATTTCTTCATGATAAGAAGGAAATTCATAAAGGACTTCTTTGATTTCATCATCCATTAGATCCTCATCATCAATATCAATTTCCATGTTTGAAAGGTTTTCAATATTTCCACAAATTTTTTTAACCAACACTATGGAAGGGTATATTTCTTTATAGTTTACAGAAAATGTTCAATAGAACTCCTCAAGGGAGTAAATTCTAGTAGATGGTAAAATTTCATACCAAGATCTTTCTTTTTCTTCTAGAGATACCATGAAAATTTTCATCTAACAATCTTCATGAAATTTAACCCCAATATTACGTGTACGTATATGAAATTTAATCATATACATAGCAACATCATTTCCTTATTCATATTTAAATCTTGGCAAATATGTCTGCCAATCTATGCAAGTAATGTGATTTGGAAAGCCATGAATATGAGAATAGTTCATAGAAGCATACCTTGCAGATTGTGGATTCATCTTGAGACAATCAAGTTTCCAAACAGCTCCTCAAACAACTAAGTCTTCGGCTAGTGGAGTTGTCGTGAAATTTTTTATACCTAAGTTCAATTGAGAATGGAGTCGCTAGGTGAATGATGCAAAAACTTTCCATCTTTGTCCTATGTTCACCATTAGAGAGAAGATATGATATTTATCATTCTCCCAAGGATGATTTGACGTGAAATTTTGTGTCCCTGGAAATGATGCCAAGATTTTATCACGTAGGGGAAACCCTGGCTTTAGGAAAAACCCTAAGGTAACCTCGAACCTTTTTTAGCCTGAAAGTTAGCCCTTCAACCTGGAGAGGGATCTCTCCCTAAAAAACAACTACAAAAAGGTCACTATATTAGAAGGTTTCTCCTTTAAAACTCTATGGCCAGATTTAATTCATAGGATAAAATTTGGTTGGGTTGTGTACAAAGTACACCATTGGGCATGGAGTCTAATCTATCAAAATGCTACAGATCTAATGAGTACGCTACAAAAATCATGATAGCAGTAAATCCTTTGACAAATGGAGAGTTTGAAAAAGAAAACTGAAGTAATTGAAAATTATATCTAATTGATATAAAAAATACTAATGGTTGAGAATGATGAGAAACAACATAAATAAATTTAGATCTCATAAACTAAAATTTCCAGTCATGGAAAGAAATTTTATAAACAAAGGGAAAACTGACACTGAATTAAAACACACTAGTTTCTTCTAAATTGTTCATAAAAGACTGTAATATATTTAAGAATGCTCAAATATACCATAATATAAATGTTTTCAATAAAAACCAACCCTTCTTCATTCTTCATAAATTGTTTTATAGAACTTACATGAACTATTTTCAAAATAATGGTTTCCATATTTAAATAAAAATTGCTAACAATAAAAGAGATAGAGTGTATCTCTCAAATACATGCATATAAAAATTTCCAATCTTATCTACTTCTAAATGTAATGTTTTTGCTGGATCCATTGTTGGAGATAAGGAATAGAAAGTCAAACTTGATGAGGTGGCATCCAAGTCAGCAACTGTCCAAGAGCTTTTCCCTCACGAATTCCTGAAAAATAGGGTCTAGAGAGCCCTTGGAAAATTCAAACCATGATAGATATTAGAAAACTGAGAGATTATTTTGTAAAGAGTCCTCGTATACAAAAAAACCTCTTTCGGTTTTGTAAAATTTGTTCTCCATTGTTTGGAACCTGATTTTTTAAAAAGTTACTAAAACAGGATTGAAAATTCTTGAAAAATAACCTTCAAATATACCTTCGAATATTTCAAACCGTAACCTCTGTTAGAAAACCAAGGGAGGTTTTCTTAAACGGGTTTGTTTCGGATAAATACTTCCTTCATATTTAGAAAATTTGTTTCCATATATTCAGAAACAACTCCCAAAATTTCTTCCATTTATAGGAAAAACAAAGTTTTAACAGATATTTTTTTTACAAAAATGCACTGATAGTCAGCCTATCAGTTATATCGAAAACACTGATAAATGCGTTGTCAGTGAATTTCTTCAGAAAAATTTATCAGAAAATTTAAAATTTTTATAGCTCCACAATCAATGATTTCCCTGCTTATTACAAATTAAATGATGACACTACAACTATCAACATTTTCTGAAAAAAAGAAAAAAAAATAACCAAAAAATGAAGTTTATTGTGATAAAAATTGCCAATTAGGTCTTGCATTCATTGCTCATCCAGTTACAAGTAAAAACATGAAAATATACATGAATGAGAACTGTCATATAACCATGCTTATCACCAACATATAACTAGATAAATAAAAGTAAGAGAACAACCATTAAAGCCACATAATAACAAGTAAATTTCCTAATCACATCAAGAGAAACTTAGCTCTCAGTAACATAGGCAAAATCTAACTAGGTTCGAGACTTCCACATACCACTCGACCATAGATTGGCTAAACCAAATCTTTATTTCATCCAATCACCACTCTAACATATTCCAAGCATGAATATGGGATCTCATGTGATAAACCAACCCAATAAAAGCCAATGGAATCGAGAGGTTAAACCACCTCCACCCTCAGCATGTTGTGATCTCACCTAAACTGATGTCAAGATCATAGAACCAAACCGAGCTTGAATGCCTCAGAATTTCTTCTCCAATACCTTGAGGAATTTTCATCACTCCACCCTCACGCTTTGCCATGTATCCCACAATTACTGGTCAAGGGATTCCTAGACAACCTCACCTAGATCGAAAATATTCTAGCAATCCAAATCTGAAACTGAGAAACATCCCATCACACCATGGCTATCCAGAAATGGAAAGGCTAGGATAGAATCCAATGTTGAAGCCTAGCAAAACCCATGCCAATGACAAAAAAATAAACAAATACCAACATGCACATACCATGCATGTCAAAACCAACTAGGAAATCATATATGCAACCTGTTACCTGCAAGTATTCTCATTGAAGTTGCTTGATCCTTGCCTTCCTTTTCTTTCCTTGTCCTTCCTTTATTTTCCTTCTCCTTCCTTTGCTTCCCTTGTCATTCCTTTTCTTTCTTTCTTTATTCATCCTCTTGGTGCTCTTCTCCTCTTTGAAACTAACTCCAAAACTACACTGAAAAAAGGCGGTGAACTTATCCTCATAATCCTTTTTATCATTGATGTCTATAATTTCTTCAAATTTCTATTATTTTCCTTTAATTTCCTCCTCACATGCAACTTGTGAACTTTCACCTTCCTTTTCTCCTAATTTCATTTATTTTCATAAATAATATGCCAATTAATGTCTCTTCTCATTTTCAATGTCTTTTCCATTGCCTTTGCCAATTTCCCCTTAACCATAAACACAAGAAGTGATGCCCACTAGGATATTTTTCCCAACATTCAGCTTGGAATATGTGTCCCTTGACCGTGGTATTATTTTCCCTTTAGTAACTTTATTATATTAACTTTTAACTTGGGGTTGTTACAATTAGGCATTGTTATATATGTATCCCATGACATGGAATATCTTCATCGTGATTATTTTCCACAGGTAGTGCATTGTGACATAAAACCAAGTAATGTGTTCTTGGATTCAAACATGTTCGTCCTTGTAACAAATTTTGGGATTGCAAAATTAATTGGTGAAAAATCCAATGATTTAGCTAGTTAAACACTTTCATTAAAATAATCCATGGGCTATGTTTCGCTAGGTATGGATATTTTAAAACATCATTTTTATTTTCTCTTTCTTCCCAATAACTTTATATGAATTTTTGAAGCAAATTTTGATCAAGCTTGCCTTGAATGAAGGATATAGATTGAGTGATAGGGCTTCTACTCAATGGAATGTTTATAGTTATGGAATTATAAGAGAGTAAAAATTTTAATTAGTTATAGATTCAGGGCCAAATGTAATGTCCTTGGCCTTTTCCTGGGCAACACTACTTACCCAGAGAAAAAACTTCACCAAATAATTCACCAAATGCTCCAATGGCTATTGCTAGTCCTTTGTAGCCAATTCCATGCTATAAATATGTCCTCATACTTGTATTATTTCTACCAAGGAAAAAACCCTACGTCTAACACTAATTATTTTGGTTACAATGATTACAAACAGATTACTTGCAATGCCGTAAGAGCACCATGTGCAATTTAAGTATAAAATCATCCAATTGACAACCTTAAGCATATAAAAATAACATTAATGAAAAATAGAACATTAAACTAAACAACACAAATTCCTAATTACGGTTCGAAAACATAAATTTATAAGCAAATGCATCACATAGTACTCATTAATTAAAAAAAAATACCAAATTAGGGTTTATAATTAGAATACATAAATTCACATAAAAATATATATAAAAATACCATCATACACAATAAACACTTCTCTAAATAAAATTTCTAGATATCCGTGATCTCTCCACGTTCCATCCAACAAACGATTGCATTTTTCATAAATCTCAAACATGGGTCACCGTTGAGTTGGGGATACAATGTTATGAAACCGGCTCCAAAAATAGAAGAAAAAAGATATCAACGCCTTAGAAATAAGCTACTTTGAGGGGGAAACCTCCTTTACATTACATAAATGAAAAATTATTGGATGATACAAATGACAAAACCTCCTTCTATATATAGGAGTCCATGGGATCACAATATAATCCTAGCCGACCTAACAATAATAATGTAAGGGCACAATAATAACAATATGGGGGTTACAAGGGTACAAAAATAACAATAAGGGGGCCATACTAACCAAAATAGGGGACTATACTAGTAATATAGGGACCTAACATGCCCCTCTCCTTCAAAAAAGTGTTGTCCTCAATGGTTCAGTAGCTCTGGATGCTTCTGTATAAATTATCATCCTCCCATGTAGAATCTTCAGTGGGTAATTTCTTCCACTTGATGAGATACTCTGAAACTGATCGATTCCGTAGCTGTCGAGTTCTTGTTTCCGTGACTTCTTCAGGTTCCAATATGATTTTTCCTTCCTCATCAAGTTTTGAAAATATTGTTTTGAGCTGGAAATTTGTCACCTATAGCCTTCTTTAAGCATGGAACATAGAAAACATGATGCACTCGTGAAGAAGCAGGAAGCTCCAATTTGTATGCCATAGTACCAATCTTTTTCAACACCTTGTAAGGACCATAGCACTTTGGCGATATTTTATTATCCTTCTTAGCTTGCTTAATGGAAATTTTTTTGTATGGTTGTAGTCGTAAAAATACCGAGTCTCCTACATCAAAACTTCTCTCGCTGCGATGTTGATCAACATGTTGATTCATTCGATTTTGTGCCAAATTTAGGTTATCCTTTAAGAGTTGGAGAACTTTTTGTTGATGTTCCATGTGATCCTCCACTGCTTGAACATTATAATTTTCTCTTAAAGACAATGTGATAGATGGTGGATGATATCCATAAAGTTCTATAAATCGGTTCATGTTTTCTACAGTATGGAATGAAGTGTTATACCACCATTCAGCCAGAGGTAACCATCTATCACATTGTGTTTGTTTATCAGATACAAAACAACAAAGAAATCCTTCCAAACATTTATTCACTATCTCATTTTGACCATCGGATTGAGGATGATAAGATCAGCTATGAGCTAGTTGATTACCCACACAAGAAAATAATTCCGTCCAAAAATTTCTAGTAAAAATGGGATATCTGTCGCTTACAATAACCTTTGGTTTTCCATGTAGCTTTTGAATTGTTTCTAGAAATGTAGTAGCAAATGCAATTTCTTTAAATGGATGAGATAATGCATAAAAGTGTGCATATTTGTTAAGTCTATCAACTATGACCATGATGACACTCTTTCCTTCGGACTTAGGTAAACCTATCATAAAATCCATTGAAATCTCCTCCCAAAGTTGACCTGGAATGGATAAAGGCTATAGAAGGCCTGGGGTCTTAATCGTCTCAACTTTATTTTGCTGGAAAGCCAAACATTCTGCCACAAACTTTTGAATATTAGATTTAAGGCTATCCCAAAAAATTTCTTTCTTCACCTTGTGGTAATTTTTTAAAAATTATGAGAATCCTCCTAAAGGAGAAGTGTGAAGTTCCAAATTAATATTCTGTTTTACATGGGAATTCTTACAAAGATATAAGCAATCTTTGTACCATAAGGAGTCATTTTTCCAACTAAATGTATATGATGTACTAGGATCTTGCTGCAACTTTTGAATGAGTGTCGACACTTCTTCATCCTTCCTCCATTCATCCCTTGCTTCAGTTATCCAATCTGGTTGGATAATAGAAATGGCACAAAGAAATGCTTCCACCTCTTCATCCTTTTTTGAGAGTGCATCTGCAACAACATTTAGCTTCCCTTTTTTGCAGATGATTTCAAAGTCATAACCCAACATCTTTATGACCCATTTTTGAAGCTCTTCTAAAGATATTCTTTATTCCAAAAAGTGTTTAAGACTATCATGATCAATTTTTACCTTCAAGTGTCTTCCCATTAGGTAAGGTTTCCATTTCTTTAGTGCATGTAGTATTCCTGACATTTCTTTCTCATAAATAGATTTTTGTAAATAATTTCCTTTAATTAAACGACTTTCAAAATCAATGGGTCTTCCTTCTTGCATTAAAACAACACCAATTCCATTTCTTGAGGCATCACATTCCACAATAAATTTTTGTGAATTCTGGCATAGCTAAGATCGGTGTTAGGAACATTGCCTCTTTAAGATGTTCAAATGCCTTAGTTGCTTCACGAGTCCATGAAAATGCATCTTTCTTCAATAATGTTGTTAGAGGTGTTGCTATTCTCCCATAATTCTTAACAAAATTGCGATAATACCATGTTAACCTGAGAAATCCTCGCAACTGCTTTATGGTTGTGGGGACTTTCCATTCCTTAAAGGCTTTAATTTTTTTAGCATCTACCTTAACTCCCTCGTGAGATACAATATGACCCAGATATTCTAACTCTTGTACTCCAAAGAAACATTTGGAGGCTTTTTCATATAATTGTTTCTCCTCCAATAGTTTGAGTACCCTGTCAACATGTTGAACATGATCCTTCCAAGACCTGTTGTAGATTATTATATCATAAAAAAATACTAACACAAATTTTCTAAGGAAGAGTTTGAAAATGGAATTCATCAACCCTTGAAATGTAGAAGGTGCATTGGTAAGGCCAAAAGGCATGACCAAAAATTCATAGTGACCCTCATGAGTTTGAAATTCTATTTTCAAAATATCTTCAGTCTTCATTCCAATTTGATGATATCCTAAACAAAGATCCAACTTGGTAAAATAAATTGCTCCATGTAATTCATCCAATAATTGATCAATCACGGGAATGGGAAAATTATCTTTAATAGTGAGCTTATTGAGCTCCCTATAATCCGAACACATGCGCCATGATCCAAGCTTCTTGTGCACCAATACTACTGAAGCAGGGAAAGAACTTTGACTAGGTTGAATTATACGAGCCGCTAACATTTTTGCAATCATACGTTCAATTTCGCTCTTTTGGAGATAAGGATATCTGTAAGGCCTGATGTTTGGAGGAACACTTCCTGGAATCAAATAAATAGCATGATCATGATCATGAATAGGTGGGATTCCTTTGGGAGTTTCAAACACCTTGGAATGATTGTCCAAGACTTTTTGGAGATCTGGAGAAATAGATGATTTTGATGTTGGAATTTCTAGTGAGCATAATTGTGCAATTATGCCTCATTGTTCTTTCTTCAGAAGCTTTGTCATGACATTAGAGCTTATTATCTTTCCCAGATTCCCTGCAATACCCCATAATTCGACTTCCTTTCCTTCAGAAAAAAATTTCAAGAAACAGTGATCTGAAAGTAGTGTATTAGTTGTGCTGTGGTCAGTGTCCTTTCAGTTAAATAAACATGTGAAAATTGTCCCCATAAATTTTCTTAAGCTATGAGAGTTTTAACGATGAAAATTAGATGAATTACTAAACTTTAAGCTTGTAAATAAGCCTTAAAAACACTGAACAATAGTGCATAACAGAGAAAAAAAGTCACACATAAGTTTTACACAGTAGGCATGATGAAGCAGTTCACCCCTTCTGGGCTACATCTACTGGTCCATCTCCCAATGGCATGTCTCTCTTTGTCATTATGCTCAAAATTGTAAATTAAATATGTTTTTAGGATTCTAATGGTTGTTTTCTCTGCACCAATGGCTCTAGAATTCTTAAATTAGTCTAGGTAGACTCTTGTTTCACCAAAATTGGTTGAAAATTGACCTCCCAATGCATTTTTCCCAATGACAGCTAAAAAAGCTCCACTAAATGTGGAGACAGGTAGTTAACCGAAGATAAAGTAATGGCTAGACCCCAAATTTAGGGGTGTGCTCCAAATATGTCGAAAAATTAAGTCTGGCATTTAGTGTGAGTGGTGGGGTGGTCACATGCCACCCCCACTGAAACTTCTACAAAATGTTTTAAAACTCCATCATTAAGCTTGGAACCCGGAATGCCATTATTCTACAACCTTTAACCATGCGGAAAACATGTGAATGGTTAATACGCCAATGGTTACGTTAAATGCGAGGTTTGAAATGGAGTTGAGTTTGCCACCGGTTTCAACACTTGTTGCCAGGGTTGTCATATGACCAGAACCATGGGGCTGCCAGCGGGTTGGGACTGCTGGCGGTTCCCCCTTCCCCATATGAAAAATTGTCACATGATAAAAGGAATTGGTAACAAGATATGGTTGAGTATCATGTAGTAGGTGGATTGGTTAAGACATGTGCGCCCGTGCACCCGAGGTCACCAATTCGATTCCTGTAGCCTCCAATAATTTTGATACGCCATGCTAAGGACACATGGAAGCGTGTGGGATTGCCACATGTCACTCAACCATTCGCCCATACAAAACTTCATCCAATGGTCCAGATCAAATTTCGTACCATCAACATCCAACGGCCCACAATGTGCCACATGGTGCAATTCTGTTGGCTCAAAAGAAAATGGAATATTCCAAGAATATTTTGCTGAATATACCTGCAAGTTGACTGGGCATCAAGTCACCAAAATTTTGATGTTTGGGAAAATGAACCAAATGTGATATCTTCTTCATACGACATCAGTTTTTTGAATCGTTCACGGTGCCAGAATAAAAACGACGAGACCTTTCTGGTTTCTCAGGTTTAGACCTGTTTCAAGCACTTTAATTTTTGAGCATATGACTTGATCTCCTGATTGCACCTCCTCATTGGGAATCTTTTGGACCCCAAAATACTTCAATTACCTGTTCAGAATATGAGGGAACAACTCCCTCACCATTTTCACTTCCATCCATCTTGCCTTACTTGGTTTGCTTCCCTTGAGCCCAATCCGAAGATAATCGACACTTCCCATTTTAGAAGTGTGTGTCCTCTTGTCAAGGATGGCATCCTCCTTGAGCTCATCCAGAAATTTTGGTGAGAATTATTCGATTGATGGCAAATGAATGTCACTCCCTTGATCATAAATCAATGGAGGCTCATACAAATGTAAATTCCCCACATTGATAGGAATACATTTGCATATATGAAGGCAAGTCAAGTTGAAATGCATTATTACCAACTTGTTTAATAATCTTGAATGGAACATAATGAATAGGCTTGAGCCTTTTACCTTCTCCTTGCATCCTTTCTCTACTTATGTGGAACCATAATTCATCTCCTTCTTGAAACTTGTGATGAACTCTATGTTTGTAATGCCTCTCCTTATACTTTCTTTGACTCTTCTCAAGTTGTTCTTGAACTTGTTGATGAATAATATGAATTTTCTCAATGAACTTTAGAGCCCTGTCAATATCACTATACCCATCAACTGCAACATCCTTCTCAAAGATGAAGTCTAATGGCGATTTTGGCAAATACCCAAAACAAGTTTCAAAAGGTGAAGTATTTGTAGAAGAGTGCTTGGCCCGGTTGTAATCATGTTGAATGTAATGCAGTTTTTCATCCCAAAACTTGGGTTGCTTGCTGCAATATCCTCTCAATAGATGCGCAATGGTTTTGTTCACCACCTCGATTTGGCCATCAATTTGCGGATGAAAAGCATTACTCTTTTTCAACCTTTTGTGCATAATCTTCCAAAGATTGGACCAAAAATTCCCAATGAAACTGGAATCCTTGTCACTAAAAATAGAAGTTGGCAAACCAAAATGAACCCATACATGTTGAAAATAAATTTCAGCAGTTTGTTCATTAGTAATGGTTTTCTTACATGGCATAAGTATAAACATTTTACTGAATCTATCGACAACTACATAAAGATAATCATGATGTTTTCTTGACATAGGTAGACCTCCAACAAAGTCCATGGAGAAACTCTCCCATGGTCGTGATGGTACTGGTAGTAGCATGTGCAACCCAAGCTTCCTATTTCTAGGCTTGCTTGTTGCACACATAGAAAATCCTCTTATAAAACATGACACAGTATCTATCATGCGAGGCCAATAACAATACCTTTGTAGATGCACCACTATTTTTCTTACCCCAAAGTGACCAGCAATAAGACATGAATGAGCCTCTCTCATAACACTAAGTCTCTCTCCTTGTAGTATACACAACTTGCCCAAATGAAACAACAAATTGTTATGCAAGTGATAATCATTTTCCTCAACTTGATTCCCTTCACTCAAACTAACATACACATCTCTAAAATCAACATCAGATGCATACTGTTCTATGTAACTCTCATGTATAATAGAATCATTTTTAAGCAAAGTAGAAGAACTTATAATTGGTATTGAAATCATATCAGCAACTTTATTTAAAATACCTTTATTTTACCCAATAACCAAGTGAAATTGTTGAAGAAATCCCATCCACCTGAAATTTCATGATTGCTGCAATTTTGTTTGCGACTGCAAGTACTATAGCGGTTGGTGATCGATATGAATAATCATCTCTCTACCCATCAAGTATTGTTTCCACTTCTTGACACTTTATACCAATGCATACACCTCTTTTTCATATGTTTGATAATTGATTACAACACCATTGAATTTTTTAGAATGATAAACGATAGGCTTACCATGTTGTAAAAGTATTGCACCCATGGCATAATCACTAGCATCGGTCTATATCTTGAATGGATGTCTTTGTTATGAAACCAGCTTCAAAAAGATAAGAAAAGAGATATCAACGCCTTATAAATAAGCCACTTCGAGGGGGCAACCTCCAATACATTACATGAATGAAAAATTCTTGGATGATACAAATTACAAAACCTCCTTTCTATATATAGGAGTCCATGGGGCCACAATGTAATCCTAGCCGACCTAACAATAATAATTTAAGGGCACAATAATAAAATTATGGGGGTTACAGGGGTACAATAATAACAATAAGGGGGTTACACTAACAACAATAAGGGACTATACTAGTAATATAGGGACCTAACATGCCCCTCTCCTTCAAAAAGGTGTTGTCCTCGATGCTTTAGTAGCTCTAGGTGCTTTTGTATAAAATTCTCATCCTCCCATGTAGAATCTTCAGTGGGTAAGTTCTTCCACTTGATGAGATACTCTGAAATTGATCGATTCCTTGGCTGTCGAGTTCTTGTTTCCATGTCCGCTTCAGGTTCTAATATGATTTTTCCTTCCTCATCAAGTTCTGGCAATATTGTTTGAACTGGAATATTTTCACCTATAAACTTCTTTAAGCATGAAACATGGAAAACTGGATGCACTCGTGAAGAAGCAGGAAGCTCCAATTTGTATTCCATAGTACCAATATTTTGCAACACGTTGTAAGGACCATAGTACTTTGGCGATAATTTATTATCCTTCTTAGCTTGCTTGAGGGAAATTTGTTTGTATGGTTTTAGCCGTAAAAATACCCAGTCTCCTACATCAAAACTTCTCTCACTGCGATGTTGATCTGCCTGTTGTTTCATTCAATTTTGTGCCAAATTCAGGTTATCCTTTAAGAGTTGGAGAACTTCTTGTTGATGATTGATGTGATCTTCCACTACTTGAACCTTCGAATTTTCTCTTAAAGATGATGTGATGGATGGTGGATGATATCCATAAAGTGCCATAAATGGGGTCATTTTTGCTGCAGTATGGAAGGAAGTGTTATACCACTAGCCTAGATCCATCTAACTCCAGATATATCATGCGCCGAGAGGGATCAAATCTCTCGAGGTGAAAACCTATTTTTTGAGTGCAAAACTTGAGGAAAGGTTTGCACCTCGAGAGATTTTATCACTCTCAGTGCATGATAGATCCAGAGTTAGATGGATCTAGGCTGGTTCCAATCATGTGAAGCAAAGGAAAATATATAGAACATATGATTAATTTTATGAATAATATGTAAATACATCTAATATAAATATAATAATTTTATATATGCTAAAAATGTCTGATAGTTGGTCATTTTAATTTTAAAATTTTCTTAGTTACCTAAGTTTGTTGAGATAAATATTTTTAATAAATTTAATCATGAAAAATGATGAAATAGAAATTTTGAAGGCAAAGTGACAATGTAATACTATTGAATGATAGAAAATGTGAATAATAAGAATGCACTCAATTACAAATAGTCTTCATTGTAATCAATCTCAAATTATTTTCTTCTACTATTCTTATTGTCACCTTTGTTAGTTTTCTCATCTTTTCATATTGATTATATGAAAAGCGCAATTGAAATCATAAATAATTTAAATATTTTTCTAGAACTATTGTACTAAAAATCATACATTTTCTCTCTTGCTCTTTTATATTAATAGGTTTAATTACTAAAACATAAAAATAAATGTACATTGTCAATAATTTTTCCTTCTTACAATGAAATTAATCCACAATGTTAATCCAATCACTTTAAAATTAATGTACCATCAATGTACATCGAATTACATCAAATCAGAAATCAACATTTACACTGAAATCAATGCATATAATGCAAACAATGAAATAGGATTAGAAAAAAAAATCTACAGTGAAATGGATGCATCTAATGGAGGTAATCAAATAGGATTAGAAGTCAACATCTACACCAAAATTAATGTATCTAGTGCAAGTAAGAAAATAATATTAGAAACCAACATCACTGAAACCAATGCATCTAGTGCAAGCAATCAAATAGGATTAGAAATCACCATCTATACTGAAATCGATGCATTTAGTGCAAGCAATAAAATATGATTAGAAATTATGTACATTGAAATCAATGCATCTAGTGGAAGTAGTCAAATATAATTAGAAATCAACATCTACACTGAAATTAATGCATCTAGTGCAAGGACTCAAATAGGATAAAAAATCATCGTCTACACTGAAATCAATGCATTTATTGCGAGAAAACATATAGGATTAGCAATCATCTACATTGAAATCAATGCATATAGTGCAAGAAATTAAATAAAATTATAAATAAATAGATACACTAAAATCGATGCATCTAGTGCAAGAAATCAAAATGGATTAGAAATCTCCATCTACACTGAAATCAATTCATCTAGTGCACGAAATCTTCTTCCCTCTCTCCCCCCTCGAAGTACATCTTTGTTTCCTTCCCTCTATCCACTCTCTCACATCCTCCCTTTCCTTCCTATCTCTCCATTTCTCTCCTACATCTCTATCGCTCTCACTCTTCACCCTCCAACTCTATTACTATATCCCTACCTCTCTCCTTCTCTCATGCCTTCTCTTCATATGTCATTCTTTGTCTCTTTATCTCATCCAAAAACATACACACTCTCTCTCCATCTCTCCCTTGTCACTTAATCTCTCTCTCCACTTATCAATCTCTCTATATTTCTTCTTCCCTCCCTCTCTCCCCCTCTCTCTCTCTCTCTCTCTCTCTATATATATATATATATATATATATATTCCCTCCAATTTTCTCTCTTCCGCCATCACTCTCTACCTCTCTCTCAAGTCCTCTTTCTTTCTCTCTCTCTCTCTCTCAACATCTACACTAAAATCAATGCATATAGTGCAAGAAATCAAATAGGATTCGAAATCACCATCCACAATGAAACCAATGCATCTAGTGAAATAAGTCATCTTCCCTCTCTCACCCCTCCAACTCCATCTCTCTTTCCCTCCCTCTCTCCACTCTCTCACATCCTCTCTCTCTCTTCCTTCCCCTTTCTCCCTTTCTCTCCCATGTATATATCTCTCTCTTTACCTCTCTCTCCCTGTCTTCACCCTCCAACTCTATCAATATATCCCTCCCTCTCTCCTTCTCCCCCCATTCCCTCCATTCCCTCAATCTCTCTTTTTTCTCTTTATCTCACCCCAAAACATACACACGCTCTCTCTATTTCTCCCTTTTCACCCCCTCTCTCTCTCCACTTCTCACTCTCTATGTATTTATTCTTCTCTCCAAATCCATCTCACTATCCCTCCCTCTCTCCTCCTATCTCCCTCCATATCTTCTCCTCTCTCTCTTCCTTCCTCTCTCTCCCTTCCTCTCCTACCTCCCTCTCTCTTCCCCCATCTCTCTCTTTTCCCTCTAATCCTCTCTCTTCCCCCATAACTCTCTCTCTCTATCTCTCTCTCTCTGCCCTCCAATCCTCTCACTATATCCATCCCTCTCTCTCTCTCTGCCCTCCAATCCTCTCACTATCTCCATCCCTCTCTCCTCCTCTGCCCCCCCCTCCATATTTATGTCTCCATCTTCCTCGCGTACCCTTTTCTACCTCTCTCACTCCTCTCCCTCTCTCTCTTCATTCCCCCTCTCCCCTCTCCTTGATTTTATCCGCATCTCTCCCTTCTCACTCCCTCTATCTCTCCACCTCTATCACTCTATGTATTTTTTCTCCCCTTCCATATATATCTAGAGTTAATATATATCATGATACATTAATGCATATAATAATATAGAAAATTTAATATTGTATTAATCCAAAGTTATTAAATATAATAATATTAATATGAATATTAGATTTAATAATAATAATATTATTAATAATATTTTGATATTATTATTAGGGATAATAATGGTTTTTTTTTGCATGATATTAATTGCGCCGAGAGGCGCTCTATAGCCCAGTATATAGGGATGTGTAGATGTAACGTGTGTAATGTAAACTTTTGATATGTCGGGCCCAATATATAGAGATGTGTAGATGTAATGTGTGTAATGTAAAATTTTGAAATGTCGGGCCCAATATATAGAGATGTGTAGATGTAATGTGTGTAATGTAAACTTTTGATATGTCAGATTATATATAGATGTGTATATGTCATGTGAGTAACGTAAACTTTTGGTATATTTACCACTTTAATACCAAGGGCTGAATACCATGGGCCAAATACCATATTTATAAAATAGGTATGGTAAATAAATAAAATATAAATATACCATATATATGGTAAATAAATAAAAAAGATTTTTATATTTACTCCATAATCCTATTTATATTTATGAACATCAAAAAGTGGTTTTATTTAGGTGAGTCCCGAGCTAAATACCATGGGCCAAATACCATATTTAGAAAAGAGGTATGGTAAATAAATAGAATATAAATAAACCATAGGTATGGGAAATAAATAAAACGTCTTTTTACATTTACTCCATAATCCTATTTATATTTAGGAACACTCAAAAAGTAGTTTTATTTAGGTGAATCCTCAGCTAAATACCATGGGCCAAATTAAACTACACTATATGCATTGCCTATCTCGGGTAACAATAAACATGTAAACGTAAATGTAAAAATAATGTTTAATATTTAACATTTAAAATTTAATATAATTAATCTAATGTCCCTAATGGAAAATCACTTCTCTCCCTACATATATAAATTTAACACAGTGGGCCAAATACCATATTTTTCTATTTCTCTTCCATTTTATATTGGAGGGAAAAGAGAGAGAGGGAGAAAGAAGAGAGATGGGGGAAGAGAGAGGGAGGTAGGAGAGGAATTGAAAGAGAGTAAGGAAGAGAGAGAGGAGGAGAGAGGGAGGGATATAGAGATGGAGTTGGAGGGTGAGAGAGGGAGAGAAGAAGAAATACATAGAAAGAGCGAGAAGTGGAGAGGGAGAGGGAGTGACAAGGGAGAAATAGAGAGAGTATGTGTATGTTTGGGGGTGACATAAAAAGAAAAATAAGGAGAGATGGAGGGAATGGGGGGAGAAGGAGATAGGCCGAGATATAGTAACATAGTTGGAGGGCGAAGAGAGGGAGATAGAGAGAGAGATAGATGTGTAAGAGAAAGGGATAGAGGGGAAGGAAGAGAGAGAGGATGCGAGAGAGTGGAGAGGGAGGGAAAGAGAGATGGAGTTGGAGGGGGGAGAGAGGGAAGATGATTTATTGCACTTGATGCATTGATTTCAATGTGGATGGTGATTTCTAATGTAAAGTTTGATAGATCAAGAGTAATGTAAACTTTTGATATGGTGATTTCTAATCCTATTTGGTTGCTTGCACTAGATGCATTGATATCAGTGTAGATGTTGGTTTCTAATCTTATTTTCTTACTTGCACTAGATGCATTGATTTTAGTGTAAATACAGATAATATCAAACTCTGGATCCAGATTAATGTATTTACATAGGGAGCGAGAAGTGGAGAGAGAGAGGGAGTGACAAGGGAGAAATAGAGGAGTATGTGTATGTTTGGGAGTGAGATAAAGAGAAAAATAAGGAGAGATGGAGGGAATGGGGGGAGAATTAGAGAGGGAGGGATATAGTAACATAGTTGGAGGGTGAAGAGAGGGAAAGAGAGGGAGATATAGAGAGAGATAGATGTGGGAGAGAAATGGATAGAGGGGAAGGAAGAGAGAGAGGATGTGAGAGAGTGGAGAGAGGGAGGGAAAGAGAGATGGAGCTGGAGGGGGGAGAGAGGGAGGATGATTTCTTGCACTCAATGCATTGATTTTAGTGTGGATGGTGATTTATAAACCTATTTTTCTTGCACTATATGCATTGATTTTAGTGTAGATGTTAAGAGTGTGTGTGTGTGTGTGTGTGTGTGTGTGTTGGGGGAGGAAAGAGGATTGGAAGGCAAAGAGAGAGAGAGAGGAAAATATAGAGGAAGGTAGGAGAGGAAGGAAAAGAGAGAGGACATGAGAGAGAGGAAGAGAGTTATGAGGGAAGAAAGAAAATTGGAGGGCAAAGAAAGAGAGAGAGGGGGGGCACGGGGGGGGAAGAGGAAGGACGAGAGAGAAGAGGAGAGAGGGAGGGAGATAGAAGGAGAGATGGAAGGATGGAGAGATGGAGCTAGAGGGGGAGAGTGGGAGGGAAGAAGGAATACATAGAGAGTGAGAAGTGGAGAGTGAGATGAAGTGACAAGGGAGATATGGAGAGAGTGTGTATATGTTTTGGGGTGAGATAAAGAGATAAAGAAGGAGATATGGAGAGAAGAAGAGAGGGAGGGATATAGTAACATATTTGGAGGGTGAAGAGAGAGGGAGATATATATGTGGGAAATAAATGGAGAGAGAGGAAGGAAGAGGGAGGATGTGAGAGAGTGGAGAGATGGAGGGAAAGAGAGATGTAGTTCAAGGGGGGAGATAAGCAAGTAGATGGTGATTTATAATCCTATATGATTGCTTGCACTAGATGCATTGATTTCAGTGTAGATGTTGATTTCAGTGTATAGGAGGAGAGATGGAGGGAAAGAGAGATGTAGTTGGAGGGGGGAGATAGGGAACATGATTTCTTGCACTTGATGCATTGATTTCATTGTGGATGGTGATTTATAGTACTATTTTGCTTGCACTATATGCATTGATTTTAGTGTAGATGTTGAGAGAGAGAGAGAGAGTAACATAGTTGGAGGGTGAAGAGAGAGGGAGATATATATGTGGGAATGAAATGGAGAGAGAGGAAGGAAAAGGGAGGATGTGAGAGAGTGGAGAGATGGAGGGAAAGAGAGATGTATTTCGATGGGGGAGACAGGGAAGTAGATGGTGATTTATAATCCTATTTGATTGCTTGCACTAGATGCATTGATATCAGTGTAGATGTTGGTGTCTAATATTATTTTATTACTTGCACTAGATCGATTGATTTCAATATAGATGTTGATTTCTAATCTTATTTTATTACCTGCATTAGATGCATTGATCTTAGTGTAGATGTTGTTTTGTAATCTTATTTGATTGTTTGCATTAGGTGCATTGATTTCAGTGTTGACGTTGATTTCTGATTTGATGTAATTGGTTGTACATTGATGGTACATTAATTTTAAAGTGACTGGATTAATATTGTGCACTGATTTCAGTGTAAGCACACACAATTATTAACAATTTACATTAATATGATGATTTCTAATCCTATTTTATTTCTTAAACTAGATGCATTGATATCAGTGTAGATGTTGGTTTCTAATATTATTTTCTTATTTGCACTAGATGCATTGATTTCAGTGTAAATATAGATAATATCAAACTCTTGATCCAAAGTAATGTATTTACATAGGGAGCAAGAAGTGGAGAGAGAGAGGGAGTGACAAGGGAGAAATAGAGGAGTATGTGTATGTTTGGGGGTCAGATAAAGATAAAAATAAGGAGAGATGGAGGGAATGGGGGGGGAATGAGAGAGGGAGGGATATAGTAACATAGTTGGAGGGTGAAGAGAGGGAGAGAGAGGGAGATATAGAGAGAGATAGATGTGGGAGAGAAAGGGATAGAAGGGAAGGATGAGAGAGAGGATGTGAGAGAGTGGAGAGAGGGAGGGAAAGAGAGATGGATTTGGAGGGGGGAGAGAGGGAAGATATTTCTTGCACTCAATGCATTGATTTCAGTGTGGATGGTGATTTCTAATCATATTTTTCTTGCACTATATGCATTGATTTTAGTGTAGATGTTTAGAGAGAGTGTGTGTGTGTGTTGGGGGAGGAAAGAGGATTGGAAGGGAGAGAGAGAGAGAGAGAGAGAGAGAGAGAGAGAGAGAGATAATTGGATTGCAAAGAGAGAGAGAGAGGAAAAGATAGAGGAAGGTAGGAGAGGAAGGAAAAGAGAGAGGACATGAGAGAGAGGAAGAGAGAAAATTGGAGGGAAAAGAAAGAGAGAGAGAGAGAGAGGGGAGAGAGAGGAAGGACGAGAAAGAGGAGGAGAGAGGGAGGGAGATGGAAGGATGGAGAGATGGAGTTGGAGGGGGAGAGAGGGAGGGCAGAAGGATTACATAGAGAGTGAGAAGTGGAGAGAGAGATGAAGTGACAAGGGAGATATGGAGAGAGTGTGTATATGTTTTGGGGTGAGATAAAGAGATAAAGAAGGAGATATGGAGAGAGGGAGAGAGGGAGGGATATAGTAACATAGTTGGAGGGTGAAGAGAGAGGGAGATATATATGTGGGAAAGAAATGGAAAGAGAGGAAGGAAGAGGGAGGATGTGAGAGAGTGGAGAGATGGAGGGAAAGAGAGATGTAGTTTGAGGGGGGAGATAGGGAAGTAGATGGTGATTTATAATCCTATTTGATTTCTTGCACTAGATGCGTTACTTTCAGTGTAGATGTTGATTTCACTGTATAGGAGGCGAAATGGAGGGAAAGAGAGATGTAGTTGGAAGGGGGAGAGAGGGAAGATGATTTCTTGCACTCGATGCATTGATTTCAGTGTGGATGGTGATTTCTAATCCTATTTTTCTTTCACTATATGCATTGATTTTAGTGCAGATGTTGAGAGAGAGAGAGAGAGAGAGAGAGAGAGAGAGTAACATAGTTGGAGGGTGAAGAGAGAGGGAGATATATATGTTGAGCCCCAAGATTGTACTTTCTTTCATCTTACTTTACCTCATTTTCCTTTTTCCATTGTTATCCCAGACCCAATTGATCAATGAAATTAGCTAAAATTACTTTTAGAATGATTAACATGGCTAACTTGCAAAGTTTTGTGATTTTTGTCATTGTAATGCATTTTGACCGGAACTAGCTGCAGAATGCAAACATTCTGTAGCTAACTGGAAATTCTGTAGCTGTCTTCATGTTCAGGGATGTTCCAGGTGTCCTCTCAAGAAAAACCACATATGGGTATATTCCACGTCATGTCCACATCGTTCGTTGCTCACCATGAAGGAAGAACCGAATTCTGGACGTGGTTTTGGTACGTGGGAACTCATTTAAGGAAGCAGACTTCTAATAGGACTGTCCTAGTCCAGATGTCCGTTTTCTCTTTACGCTGCCACTTTAAGAGTCCTAGTATGATTTCGATAAGGAAAGACAATGATCCCCGAATTGTTGCAAGTTCTGTTATGTAAATTATTTATAAAAACACTTGGGAAACCGAGAGATAGGCTAGATTTTGCTCTAGATTTTGCTTAGATTTCATGCTATATTTCTGAAGAACGAGACTCCTATGTTTCAAGTTATTTCTCCTTTAATGAAGAAGACAGCATTGCTTTGAATGCGTTGAGTTGATTTAGAGTTAGATTCCGTCTGGTGGTAGAGGGCCCCTGCCTCCTGCACGGCTTTATTTTCATAATCTAGATAAGTATCTTAGTCGTTTTCACGTTTTTGAAGTTTGAATTCATAGTTAATTTCGTTAGCCACTATAGCTATACTTATTCTAAGAACACTTCCAAAAGAAGAAACTCTTCCAAAAGATCATGATAATGAATGGGAAATGGTTGTAGTGTTGTAGGATTTATTTAAGTTTGAGTTCATAGTTAATTTCATTAGCCACTATAGTTATACTTGTTCTAAGAACTCTTCCAAAAGAAGAAAATCTTCCAAAAGATCATGATAATGAATGGGAAATGGTTATAGTGTTGTAGGATTTAATTGTAATTTATTTTGTTCACTATCACAGTCGAACTTATACTAAGCAAACTCTTCTAAAAAATCTTATGATGTATAAGGCATGACTGTGATATTGAATGTTTCAGTTGTTTGTTTTCACTAAGTAACATAGCTGATCTTACTCTTAAAACGCTCTTCCAAACTATCATAATGATGGGTAGGAGATAGCTGTGATATCTTAGTTTTTAAATTGCTTTCAGTCTTTAAGTTTTCATCTGCACTGAATTGTACAACCAGGATTGTTCTAAGAAGCTCTTCCAAAATACCAATCATGATGGACAAAACAGGTTGTATAATCCCATAGATTAATGCATGATAACTTAGTTAGGATACTCCGGAGTCAAATTGCATTTAACTCATGTTCTGTTATTTGTTTTAAGTTTGATAATGGCTTGTTAGTTCATCATTGTTTTAGACTAGTGACATCTTAAGTTCAGTTTTAGCTTAACTCATTGCATTTTCACTCCACATTTAGTTGGCATCCATTGCATATTAGATTACATTAGTTGTTAAACTTAAACAATACGGCCTTCATTATTTACAAAATCTCTTTTGTTCCAAATCCATAATTGACTCATAACCATCTGAACAGAAGACCATATCATCTCAAGGCCTGAAGTACTTCTGCAACTTTTTCATAAACAAACCTTTCCTCAAAATACTACTTTAAAAAGAAATCCATAACTTTTGAATAAGGTTTAGTAATGTTAAACTAAGTTGCAGAATAGAATTAGGAGCTAGTCTTAGAGTAGAATAGCTTATGATGTTAACAATATTTTTCTCCAAATATGTTTCCACAAATCTTTAATCATGGATAAAATGTTGTCTCATTATAAGCTGATTGTTTAATTGTTTAGTTAGGAGAATTTGTATACTTAGCTGACCATTTCTCAAGCTCTTTCAAAATACCTTTGATGAAAGAATTGGACAAGTTAAGTTTATGTTTTGATTCATTTTCTTGAAGTCATTATCAAGCTTTGTATTCTGCTTAGTCATAGTTCAGATTTGATTCTGTTTCAGTATTTGCAATTGCATTTTTCATTTGTCATCAACCAAATAGGCTTCACTCTGTTTTTAAACCAGTAGCTTCTTTCCATTAGCTTTGTATTCATTTTCCTTGAGAGCATAAAAGCCATCAAAAGACCAAAAACATCATAAATCATCATAAAAGACCAAAAACATCACAAAACACTAAACACAACGCATTAGGAAACAAACACCTAGGCACAGACAGTGCACTTCACTTCAGTAGTTTACCAACCCTGGTTGACAATTAAATGAACTCAATTTAGGAGACTAGGTTGAGACCAAACATTTTGGCGCCATTGCCAGGGAAGTGAAAACTAGGTAACCTTTGTTTCTTAATTCCCAAAAACAATTATATGCGTAGAGAGAGATATTCAAGGGGTAGATTCATAAGCAGCAGAAACAGAAGTTTGATTCCTAGAACACCACTTGTTTCACCTAGACCAAGAGCTAGTACACCTTCAACTCGGACCCACATTCCATCCTTTACTGATCCTAGACCTCTAGAAGACCTAAGATCAGATATTCCGTTAGAGAAACCTTCCACTTCATCCACTGAACCTGCCTTAGAAGAAGATCTAAAGACTCCTGTTAGGGACACAAACTTTTCCACCTCCACAGGAGAACCAATTATGGCAGAAGAAGGAGGAGGAGGATTCTTTAATGGAGAACACACATTATTTGGACGAGGTAGAGGTAGAGGTAGAGGAGAAGGAGGTAGAGGTGCAGAAGGAGGAAGAGGTAGAAGAGAAATAGGAAGCTCTTTTGGGTTTCCTATAGTAGACGAAGAAACCAATACAACCATGAAAAATATTTCACCCTCTATCCTTCCAAACTTCTATGGACTTAAAACTGAAGATCCTGAAACCTTCCTATTTGAATTTGAAGTTTTGTGTAGAACTTATGACTACTTACAAGATGCTAAAAAACTGAAATTATTCCCTTCAACCTTGAAAGGAGCAGCATTGAAGTGGTTTATGAGTTTGATCAATAGTTCTATTAGGACATGTGAAGAAATGAAACAATCATTTCTAGAGAGGTATCTGGATTATTGTATGCCGGTCAATCATAAGGAAGAAGTGTTTAAGATGTTACAAAAAGAAGATGAAAACTTGGAAGATTTGTTGGAGAGATTTCATTACAACATCAAGAGAGCAAAAATGGAAAACTTAGATCAAGACACCTTAAAAGATCTTTTGTTGAAAACAATTAGGGATGAATGGTTGGATATCCTTAACATGATGGGAAAAGGGGATATATCACAGCTCACATTACCTTAAATATCTGAGTTATGTATCAACCTTTCAAAAGGGAAATCTAAAACTATAAAAGGTCCAAGAGATCCTGCTCTTGCAAGGGCAAGTAAGTCTGCTTCTGGGACAGTAAGTAGATCAGAAATAGGACATATGCTTGATGATTTCAAATCTGACATCTTAGGGAGTCTTAGTGAACAAATAGACACCCTTAAGATACAAAACAAGAAAAAAGTTGAATCTGATGCTTTGGAAATCTTTTGTCCCAAATGTAGAAAGAAACATGCCTTGAGAGAGTGTCCATTGGATATAAAAGTTGTAGAGACCTGTGTCATTTGTTCTGAGAAACATGAGACCAAGAATTGTCCTTCTCTTCCTGGACTCAAAGTTATCTTTCAGGAGGAAACTCCTACAGGTTCCACAGAGTCTCTCAATTTTGTCTCTAGACGACCTTGGCAGCGACCTCAAACACAAGGATTCCATGATCAAATGTATAATCAACCTCCACCTTGGAATTCTTGGCAGCAACCTTGGCCTCAATTTCAAAATCAATCTCAAGCTTGGGCACAAGGAACACAAATTCCCTATGGAAGATACTCTCAGTACTATCAGTATCCACCATCCTATCCACCATACCCACATTTTTATCCTCAAAATCCTCAACAAAATTTTCCTCAAAATCTTCAACAAAATTTTCAACAACATCATCAAAACCTACCACATCAAAATCAACCACTTCCATTACCATTTCCTCAAAAATCAAATCAGTTGCCTGCTCAACCCATACCAAACCCTAATAATAAAAATCCTCAGGACACATACATGATAGAAGGCCAATAGTTTCCAACTTATTTAATTACTCCTTTAGACCTTAGTGATGTTCAACTTAGGTCTGGAAGAAAACTTGAAAAAAGGAAACCTTCTGTGATCATACAAGAACAAGATAACTCTGAGGAAGACTCTCTACGGGTGAATAAAAGTCTTGAGGAAGACACATCTTTTCAAGACCCAAACACTGAAAAATTAAAGCAAAAGGATCCAATAATTTCAACTCCTGTATTAGAGCAACCATCCACATCTACTTCTATACCTCCCTTTCCAGAAAGATTACAAATTGATAGAGGGGTAGAAAAACAAATTATGGTGCCTAATTATGATTTCCTAGATGAGCTGAGAAATGTTTGCATTAAAATTCCATTATTACAAGCCATCAAGGAAATTCCAATTTTAGTCAAAACAATAAAGGAGTTGAGCATGAAGAAAACAAGAAAAAGAATAAGAGAAACAAAGAAAATTCAACTGGCAGGAAAAATAGCAGACATTATGATGGGAAAGATTGCTATTCCAAAGTATCTTGACCTAGGAAATCCAGTTGTTAAAATTCACATCAATGGAATTGAAATCCAAAACACACTCATTGATTTAGGAGCAGCAATCAATATTATGAGTAGACAAATCATGGATAAACTGAAACTTCCTAATCTTCTCTTTACACCCACACCATTACAATTAGCAGATAGATCTGTGATCAAACCAGATGGGGTAATAGAAGACATTCCAGTGTCCCTAGATTCTTGGGAGTACCCTGTGGATTTATGATCCTAACTCCTAAGAATAATCTAGGAGGACATCCTGTTATATTGGGAAGACCTTGGTTGGCTACAGCTGATGCTTTTATTAGTTGTAGATCTGGTGATATGTATATCTCTGATGGTAGTTCAACTAAGAAATTCACTTTATATCCTCCAGCTAGGACAATTACAGATTTAGATGACACTCAATGGATAGAGGATGAAGAATATTTACAACCTCTCTTCACAATTTCAGAAATTAGTGAAGATAATCAAATTCTGCATACTCTAGAAAACTTTGAATCCTCTCCAGAACACAAACATGAATCATTTCAAGAGGGATCCAATATTGAGTTTTTTTCATCAAGACAGATGTCTCTTCATTCTATGGATAAATTTGGTAGCTCTACAAGTGAGATTTTTCCACGCAAAACTTTAAACATAAACAAGAACCTAGAAAAATCTCAACAAGAAGAGCTAGTCAAAGTATTACAGAGACATTCTTCTGCATATGCATGGGAGTACACTGACATGAAAGGGATAAGCCCCAAGACTTGCACTCATCACATCTATATAGAGGAAAATTGCAAACCAATCAGACAACCTCAAAGACGGATGAATCCAAATCTTAGGGAGATTGTTAAAGAAGAATTGCAAAAATTGTTAAATGTCAACTTCATCTATCCTATTTCAAATAGTCAGTGGGTTTCTCCTTTGGTAATTGTGCCAAAGAAAAATGGTAAATGGAGGGTATGTGTTGACTACCGAGAACTAAACAAAGCTACTCTTAAAGACCATTTTCCCTTACCTTTCATAGATCAAGTGTTAGACACATTAGCTGGCAAAAAGTACTTCTCATTCCTAGATGGGTTTAGTGGTTACAACCAAATCCAAGTAGCACTTGAAGATCAAGACAAAACCACATTTACCTGTCCTTGGGGTACCTATGCTTATCGAGTATTGCCATTTGGATTATGCAATGCACCTGCAACATTCCAAAGGGCAGTATTAGGAATTTTTTCAGATCTAATACATGATTGTGTAGAAGTATACATGGATGATTTCACAGTTTATGGAAATACATTTGAAGAAGCTTTAGAAAACTTGGAAAAAGTCTTAAAGAGATGTCAAGAAGCAAATCTTTCACTTAGTCATGAGAAATGTTTCATGATGTTTATTGAAGGTATTGTTTTAGGGCATCACATTTCAGGGGATGAGATTAGAGTTGATGAGTCTAAAGTTGAAGTCATCTCTAACTTATCTATTCCAAGTTGTCAAAGAGATGTTAGGATTTTTCTAGGATTTACAGGATATTATCGGAGATTTATAGAAAACTTCACCAAAATAGCATCTCCACTCTTCAAATTGCTCACCAAAGATTGTGAATTCAAATGGACTTCTGATTGCCAGTTAGCCTTTGAGACCCTGAAAACCAAAATTTCTGAAGCACCTATATTAAGGGGACCTAACTGGAAGTTACCTTTTCATATCTCCACAGATGCCTCCGATACAGCTCTAGGAGCAGTATTGGGGTAGAAAGACTTGATTCCCTATGCCATCTATTATACCAGTAAAAATTTGACTCCTGCAGAGTTAAACTATACTGTAACTGAAAAAGAGTTTTTAGCCGTTGTTCATGCCATAAACAAATTTAGACACTATATAACAGGCTATGAAACTTTTGTTCACACTGATCATTCTGCAATTAGATATTTAATGAACAAATCAATCACTAATGGCAGAGTTATAAGATGGTTATTTCTCTTACAAGAATTCAACATTACCATTCTAGATAGGCCTGGAAAACAAAACACAGTAGCTGATTTCCTATCTAGACTCCAAAATATCAAAGATGACACTCCAGTTGAAGATCAATTTCCCGATGAATATCTTTTTGCAATTTCTACTCAAACTCCATGGTTTGCTGATATTGCTAATTATTTAGTTTCAGGAAAATTTCCTTCAATAATGAATGCAAGGGATAAAAGAAAAATCATTTATGACAGTGCAAAATATTCATGGGTTGCTAACGAGTTGTACAAGACAGGTCCAGATTTGATCATTAGGAGGTGTGTTCGTGAAGATGAGATGCCTGATATTCTCAAAGCATGTCATGATGAACCTTGTGGCGGACACTTTGTTGATAAGAGGACAGCCTATAAGATCCTTAATTTAGGATATTATTGGCCATCCTTGTTTAAATATGCTAAAGAGTATGTCAAAAGGTGTGACAGTTGCCAAAGGGTAGGGAAACCTTCTCCTTCAGGTGAGATGCCATTACAACCTTAGGTACATATTGAACCTTTTGAAAAATGGGCTTTTGATTTTGTAGGACCTATTAGTCCTCCATCAAGACAGAAGAGATATATATTAGTTTTCACTGATTATGTTACTAAATGGGTAGAAGCCAAGCCAATACTTGTTGCTAATGAAGCATCTGTAGTTTCTTTTCTTTTTGAGGATATTTTTACTCGTTTTGGTGTCCCAAGGGAAATTGTTACAGATCAAGGAGCTCAATTTACATCAAGGCTAGTGGAGCAAATGATGGAGAGGTACAAAATCCGGCATAGAAAATCTACTCCCTATCATCCACAAGAAAATGGTCAAGTGGAATCTACCAATAAGGTTATTGAAGAGATCCTAACAAAGACTGTCCATTTACATAGAAAATATTGGGTAGATAGGCTTCCTGAAGCCTTGTGGGCCTATAGAACTACATGGAGAAACACAACAGGCCATACTCCTTATGAGCTTGTTTATGGAAAGCAAGTTTTGTTTCCCATAGAGTTCCAGATTCAAACTTTCAAAATGGTAGTTCAGCTAGGACTTGATTTAACGGAGGCACAAAAGCATAGATTGGAGCAAATTAATGAATTGGATGAGATCAGACAAGATGCAGTTCAGAAAACAAGTCTAGTCCAACAACAAAGGGCTAGATGGCATGACAAGTACATCAAAGAGAAGAAATTCAAAGAGGGTGACTGGGCTCTCTTGTTTGATTCAAAATTCAAGGATTTTCAAGGTAAAATTCAGACACATTGGCTTGGGCCATATGAAATTGTTGAAATTTTTGATAATGGGGCAGTAAAAATCAGAACTATAGATGAAGAAGAGGTCACTTTTCTTGTGAATGGTCATAGATTGAAGCTGTATCACAAACCACTCTCAAGAGAAGAATTTGTCAAGAAGTTCCATGAAAACACTGATGTGAAGTTAATGAAGAAGAATTTCTCTTCTTCATCAACTTCATTGAATTTTCTGAAGCACTTCTTTAAAAAAAAAAAAAAAAAAAAAAATCATAATAAAAGTATAAACATGAAAACCAATCACTGATTGGCATGTTTATACAGAAAAGATAGGGTGAAAATCAGAGTCTTTCTGACACTCTAACTTTTCCATTTTGTTTCTGCAAGCAGCTGTTATAAAATCATAAGTTTAGATCCATTGCTCTTATGATCCATTTCATTTCATTTCATTCCATTTACTTATCCATTCATACTCCATTTCATTCATTCATCTCATTCCATACTTCATCCACCTCATTTCCATGTCAAAATTTAAATTTTGATGTCTTTCTGCAAATGAATAACACAATTGCAGGCCATTTCTTATATTCTTCCACTCCATTTCATGAATTGCAGTCCATCCCATTCCATCATTCACTTCATACATATTCCATTATATCATGTTCCATCATCCATATTCATTCATGCCACATAACATTTCACTGATAGTCCAAACCACTCCATTCCATGATTAAAATTCTCTACAGGTACATTCTGCAGCTAAACAGACATTCTGCAGCTGATCAGACTTTCTGCAGTCGGACAGTCATTCTGCAGCTACAAATCCTGAAGGCACTGATCAACAAACATTTGAATTGCAACAAGATGATCCAGTATATCCATGAATAAGAAGAATCAAGAAGGATTATGAAGACTCTTCCAAAGGAGAACAAAGAAGACAAAGACCACAAAAATCAAATGAAAAGCAAAGGTAACAAGTTTTGATTATAATGGCATTTCATAAAACTTTAGCATAGTTTTAGTTATGAATCATTCAAAAAAGTTGTTTTGATTATTTTTATTGATCATGTCCAATATACCCTCCACAAACTTTGGATAAAAATCTCTCATTTCAAATTCTATACACGACCATCATTTAAGCGGTTAAAAAGGCTGAAGTGTTTGATTTCCTCACGTCACCCAACCAAATCATTTAATGATGATTTTTTTTTATCCGTTGTAAAAATCTCTGCAGCCTTTTCACTCATTGATTTGTTTTCTTCACCTCACTTCATTAACTCATTCTGTAACTACCTCCATCACTTCATTCTGTAGCCATCCCTTCATCATTTCATTCCGCAAAACAGAGATGTCCCTATCACCGTGAGCAGAGGTATATCAATTTGAAATATCAAACCACTATCACCGTGAGCAGAGATTGAGGCATTATCACCATAAACGCAGAGATATATCAGTGTAGAATTTGAAGCCATTGTCACCGAGAAACAGAGTTATATTAGTGTGGAATTTGAAGCCATTGTCACCGAGAAACAGAGGTATATCAGTGTGGAATTTGAAGTTATTGTCACTGTCAACCAGAGGTATATCAATTTGAAGATTAAAGCCATTGTCACTGTGAACCAGAAGTATATCGGTTTGAAGGTTGAAGTTATTGTTTCCATGGGAAGAAAGAGTACTAATCTGAAGATTGAAGAAAGAATTATGGGCCTCATTGTAAGAACTGAACCAGTGGGTACAAAATACCTGGAAGGCTACCCCAAAAGTAGATAAATGTTGCAACAGGTAGGATGGCTACAATTTCTTGAGAAATTTAATGGCTTCCACAAAGAAGTCACTAAAACATTTTCAAGGTCATTTAGAGGAGCTGAGGTTGAAGTGGGAGATGTTAAATTCACGGTCACTGAGGTTTTCATTGCAGAAGCAACAGGATTGCTTAGAAATGGAGAGAGATGGTTCAAAAACAGAGAATTCCATAATGAATCATGGAAGCAAATTCTAAAATCACCAGGTATGGATGTCACTGTGTTTAAGAAAGGAATTCCAAGTTCTGCATTGAAAAATAAATGGAGAAATATATTGCTTATTCTGCAAAAAATTATCACATGTGAAGGTAGATATGGCACATTTTATGTTTACCATATTAGACTGATAATGCATTTTCTGGAGGAAGAGTTAAACTTGCCTTATTTCTTGCTTCAAAGTTTGAAAAAGATGGCTTCTTGTGTTCAAAGAAGGGTCCAATTATTAGAGACAACTCTATACCATCATGGCTTGGTTAAGATTTTAATTGAACACCATTTAGCCAAAACAAATGATACTTGGGATAATTTCTTGATAAGAAATCATTTTGAAGAGCCAAAAGAGCCCTCACCTGAACATCAGCCTACAAGGAGAAGCAGAAAATGGAGAGCTTCTAAAATTGAAATTGACAAAACAGTACAGGAACGTAGTCAAGAAATAATTTCTGAAAAGTTGACTCAGATTAAGAGACAACTTAAGAAAAGAACGGTAATCAGAAAATCTGCCACAGAAAAAGGAGAGGGATCATCACAGCCAAGAAGAAGCCATAGACTCAGGGGGAAACTAAGGAAAACTCAGATCAAACAAACAGGGGTGATAAATATAGAAGATGAGGAGACATCTATTGAACAAGATGTTGAAGAGGATTTTAATTAAGAAACCCCTGAAATTGACCTACCTTAGCAAGAAGTTTATGACTATGTTGAAACATTGGAAAGAAAAGCTTCAGAGAGTAGAGATAGAACCCCTAGTCCTCCACTATCCAAAATAGATGTTTTAAGAAGGGATAGGTATGAGCTGGAAATACTTAATAGACACATCAAAAATGAGAATGATATTCTGAAGGAACAAGTCAAACTCAAAACCAGTATGAACTCAACCTTATCCCTACAAATGGACAAAGTGGAAAGGGCTAATGAAAAGTTGAAAAAGAGGAACAAGAAGCTAATCAGGGCACTTATGAACTTAAGGTTCAAACTTGTCATCAGAAAACCCAGAAGACCTTTAGCCTCCAGGCAAAGAAGAAGGAGAGGATTAGATATTCTTGCAGAAGTCTCTGAGTTTATGGAATAAATTGCATGAGGACATGCAAGAAGACAGCAGTGGGGGTATGTTGAGCCCCAAGATTGTACTTTCTTTCATCTTACTTTACCTCATTTTCCTTTTTCCATTGTTATCCCAGACCCAATTGATTAATGAAATTAGTTAAAATTACTTTTAGAATGATTAACATGGCTAACTTGCAAAGTTTTGTGATTTTTGTCATTGTAATGCATTTTGATCGGAACTAGCTACAGAATGCAGACATTCCGTGGCTAACCGGAAATTTTGCAGTTGTCTTCACGTTCAAGCATGTTCCAGGTGTCCTCTCAAGAAAAACCACATATGGGTATATTCCACATCATGTCCACATCGTTCGTTGCTCACCATGAAGGAAGAACCGAATTCTGGACGTGGTTTTGGTACGTGGGAACTCATTTAAGGAAGCAGACTTCTAATAGGACTGTCCTAGTCCAGATGTCCGTTTTCTCTTTACGCTGCCACTTTAAGAGTCCTAGTATGATTTCGATAAGGAAAGACAATGATCCCCGAATTGTTGCAAGTTCTGTTATGTAAATTTTCTATAAAAATACTTGGGAAACCGAGAGATAGGCTAGATTTTGCTCTAGATTTTGCTTAGATTTCATGCTATATTTTTGAAGAACGAGACTCCTCTGTTTCAAGTTATTTCTCCTTTAATGAAGAAGACAACATTGCTTTGAACGCGTTGAGTTGATTTAGAGTTAGATTCCGTCTAGTGGTAGAGGGCCCTTGCCTCCTGCACGGCTTTATTTTCGTAATCTAGCTAAGTATCTTAGTCGTTTTCACGTTTTTGAAGTTTGAATTCATAGTTAATTTCGTTGGCCACTATAGCTATACTTATTCTAAGAACTCTTCCAAAATATCATGATAATGAATGGGAAATGGCTGTAGTGTTGTAGGATTTATTTAAGTTTGAGTTCATAGTTAATTTCATTAGCCACTATAGTTATACTTGTTCTAAGAACTCTTCCAAAAGATCATGATAATGAATGGGAAATGGAAATAGTGTTGTAGGATTTAATTGTAATTTCTTTCGTTCACTATCACAGTCGAACTTATACTAATAAAACTCTTCCAAATAATCCTTATGATGTCTAAGGCATGACTGTGATATTGAATGTTTCAGTTGTTTGTTTTCACTAAGTAACATAGCTGATCTTACTCTTAAAACGCTCTTCCAAACTATCATAATGATGGGTAGGAGATAGCTGTGATATCTTAGTTTTTAAATTTCTTTTATTCTTTAAGTTTGCATCTGCATTGAATTGTACAACCAGGATTGTTCTAAGAATCTCTTCCAAAATACCAATCATGATGGACAAAACAGGTTGTATAATCCCATAGATTAATGCATGATAACTTAGCTAGGATAATCCGGAGTCAAATTGCATTTAACTCATGTTCTGTTATTTGTTTTAAGTTTGATAATGGCTTGTTAGTTCAGCACTGTTTTAGACTAGTGACATCTTAAGTTCAGTTTTAGCTTAACTCATTGCATTTTCACTCCACATTTAGTTGTCATCCATTGCATATTATATTACATTAGTTGTTAAACTTAAACAACATGGCCTTCATTATTTACAAAAACTTCTTTTGTTCCAAATCTATAATTGACTCATAACTATCTGGACAAAAGACAGTATCATCCCAAGGCCTGAAGTACTTTTGCAACTTCCTTTATCATCTCACAAAAAAACCTTTCCTCAAAAGACTATTCTAAAAATCTATAACCTTTGAGTGAAGTGTAGTGGTGTCAAACTAAGTTGCAGAATAGAGTTAGGAGCTAGTCTTAGAGTAGAAGATCTTATGATGTTAACAATATTTTTCTCCAAATATGTTTCCACAAATCTTTAATCATGGATAAAATGTTGTCTCATTATAAGCTGATTGTTTAATTGTTTAGTTAGGAGAATTTGTATACTTAGCTGACCATTTCTCAAGCTCTTTCAAAATACCTTTGATGAAAGAATTGGACAAGTTAAGTTTATGTTTTGATTCATTTTCTTGAAGTCATTATCAAGCTTTGTATTCTGCTTAGTCATAGTTTAGGTTTGATTCTGTTTCAGTATTTGCAATTACATTTGTCATTTGTCATCAACCAAATATGCTTCCCTGTATTTTTAAACCAGTAGCTTCTTTCCATTAGCCTTGTATTCATTTTCCTTGAGAGCATAAAAGCCATCAAAAGACCAAAAACATCATAAATCATCACAAAAGACCAAAAACATCACAAAACATTAAACACAGCGCATTAGGAAACAAACACCTAGGCACATACAGTGCACTTCACTTCAGCAGTTTACCAACCCTAGTTGACAATTAAATGAACTCAATTTAGGAGACTAGGTTGAGACCAAACAATATATGTGGGAAAGAAATGGAGAGAGAGAAAACAAGAGGGAGGATGTGAGAGAGTGGAGAGATGGAGGGAAGGAGAGATGTAGTTCAAGGGGGGAGATAGGGAAGTAGATGGTGATTTATAATCCTATTTGATTGCTTGCACTAGATGCACTGATATCAGTGTAGATGTTGGTTTCTAATCCTATTTATTACTTGCACTAGATCCATTGATTTCAATATAGATGTTGATTTCGAATCTTATTTTATTACCTGCATTAGATGCATTGATCTTAGTGTAGATGTTGTTTTGTAATCTTATTTGATTGTTTGCATTAGGTGCATTGATTTCAGTGTAGACGTTGATTTATGATTTGATGTACATTTATGGTACATTAATTTTAAAGTGATTGGAATAATATTGTGCATTGATTTCAATGTAAGCACACAAAATTATTAACAATGTACATTAATATTTGTGTTATAGTAAATCAACCTATTAATATTGAAGAGCAAGAGAGACAATGTATAAGGTTTAGTACAATAGTTCAAGCTAAATATGTAAATGGTTTATTATTTCAATTGTCCTTTTCATATAATCGATATGAAAAGATGACAAAACTAACAAGGGTGACAATAAGAATAGAAAAAGAAAATAATTTGAGATTGATCACAATGAAGACTATTTGTAATTGACTACATTCTTATTATTTTCATTTCCTATCATTCAACACTATTACATTGTCACTTTGCATTCAAAAAAATTTATTTAGTCATTAAATTTATTAACAATATTTATCATCTCAAAAAACTGAGGTAATTAAGAGATTTAAAATTAAAATGACCAGATAAATATCAGACATATTTAGCATATATAAAATTATTGTATTTATATTATCTGTATTTACATATTATTGATAAAATTAATCATATTTTCGATAGATTTTCGATAGATTTTCCTTGGCCACACATGACTGAAACCAGCCTAAATCCATCTTAACTCTATATCTATCAAGCGCTGAGAGGGATCAAATCTCTCGAGGTGCAAACCTTTCCTCCAGTTTTGCACTCAAAAAAAGAGGTTTGCACCTCTAGAGATTTGATCCCTCTGGGCGCTTGATAGATCCAGAGTTAAGATGGATCTAGGCTGGTAATAATTTGGCCCATAGTATTTGACCTATAGGATTGACCTAAATAAAACCTATTTTTTGAGTGTTGGTAAATATAAAGAGATTTATAGAGTAAATATAAAAAAATAGGTTTTATTTATTTACCATACCTCTTTTATTTACAATGGTATTTGGCCCATAGACTTGGTATATAATTAGATGTTGATTTATAATGATATTTGATATGTTTTTATATATTTATCATGCCCCTTTATACCTCTTTTATATTGATTTATTTATTTACCATAGCTCTTTTATAAATATGGTATTTAGCCCATGGTATTAATAATAATTTGCCCATGGTATTTGGCATATAGGCTTCACCTAAATAAAACTTCTTTTTTGACTTATTGTAAATATAAAGAGGTTTATGGAGTAAATATAAAAAGAGGCTTTATTTATTTAGTGGAAGTAGTCAAATATAATTAGAAATAAACATCTACACTGAAATTAGTTTTCATCGGGATCGAATGAGCACGCGAAACCCTACCCACCGGCGTCTGCTGCAACCCTAGCCGACTGAGCACGAGGCACCGCTCTCCTCCAAGCGCTCAAGCTTGGGCAACGGCCATGGCAACAAGCTCGGGGGGGGAGGGCCCGACCCCCCCTGCAAACAATGATTCTTCAGGCGCTCATCCTGACCCGACCAACACCAGCGCTGACATGCAACAGAAAACGACAGAACCCCAGATGACTTCTACGCAGGCACAACAGGACAAAGCGGCCCCCTCCTCTTCCACCTGCAAGCCCATTGCACCAGAAAGGCCCAAGATCGATTTGCCTAGCCATCGAATCAATGCCCGCATTCAATATATGAGAGATCATGCCCTTATCGGCAAATTTATCGGTTTCTGGCCCACAGAAAAGGCCCTACAAGGATGGATCGCTTCGAAATGGAAGCCTAAAGGACACGTTACTCTTCAGCTCGGTCCGAAGGGGTTCTTCACGGCGATCTTCCTCTGTCTTGAGGATCGCAACAGAATCATGGACGAAGGGCCATACTTCTTCAATTCGGCTGGCCTATACCTCAGAAACTGGATTGAAAGATTCAATCCAGATAAAGAGAACTTTAACTGGGCTCCTGTTTGGATACGTCTATATTCGCTGCCGCTTGAATATTGGGACGAAGACACGCTTCAGGAGATTGGCAAGGGTCTCGGGCAGTTTATCAAAATCGCTGTAGAGACCAAGCTTCACCGCTACACTTCTTATGCGCGGATCTGCGTTTACATGCATCTAGACAAGGCCCTACCTGATTCTGTAAGCATATACCATGATGATTTTGAGTGGATCCAACCACTGGATTATGAGCATGTTCCTTTCAGGTGTCGGCGTTGTCATGCCCATGGGCACCTCTTCAGAGACTGCCCCCTCAATACTGCATCCCAGAACAAAGAAGCTGATACACAACCCGAAGCAGATGGTTTCACCAAAGTACCTCCACGCAGAAGGCACAACAAGAAAGCTTCATCGGCAGGTAAAAAACCCTCTTCCTCCTCTAGTGTTCCTACTACTAGCAATAGTTTTGCCATCCTTTCCAATACAGAGCAAATGCCTAACTCGAGCCCGGTGCCTCCGCAGTCCAACCAAACCCCCAATACTTCCACCCCGCTTCATGTCCCTTTGAACCCCTCCCCCTCTCAGCCAGAGACAAGCGCCTCTGCAAACCCCTCTTCCAAACCCCCCTCTGGCACAAAACTCTTAACTTGGCATTCAGAAACCATGGATCTGGATGACCCTAAATCAGGATCTGCTATTCCTGATGGGGGAAAAGGTACCCAGAGCGCTACTAATCCAATGGAAGAAGATTCGGAGAGTCTTGAGCTTGGGGATCTTGACATCATTGGCCTGGAGGATGCTTGCAAGCGCCAGGATTTTGACAAAATCAAGCCCCATCAAATAGAAACCCTGGCAAAGGTTCTATCCAAAGCCCAGCAACAAGCAAAACTTGGTATACAAACAGGAAGTCATTGGGACAGCCTCAAAGTAATCAAAGAATCCAAAAAGAGGGGCAGAAAACCAGACTGGCAGCGTACAATTACCATCGGGGAAATACTAGTTAACTCTGAGCGCTACCCCAAGCTCACGCGGTTCTTTCCGCCCCTGCCAAATAGTTCCTCATGAAATTGATATCATGGAACATCAGAGGGCTTAATAGCCCAGGAAAACACAAAATGATAAAAAGTATGTTACAAAAATAAAAACCAAATATTCTCTTTCTCCAAGAGACAAAATGTAACAGTGAAGCTTTGGTTACTTTTCTGTCAAAAGTCTGGCCTAGTAGCAGTTCTGCAGCAATAGATGCATCTGGATCTTCTGGAGGGCTTGCTATAGCCTGGGACACTCAATCCATAGTCATATCTGATCTGCATGCAGCTCATAATATCATACAAGCCATTTTTCACCCTATTGGCACAAATACATACGAGCATCTCTCAAACGTTTATTTCCCGCAGGACCTTAACAGAAAGATCGGCCTCTTGAATACAATGGAAGCGCTCAACTCTCACAGAACTCATCCTCTCTGGATAGCAGCAGGGGACTTCAATATGGTAACCAAAATGGAAGAACGAACAGGAGGCAGAACCAGACCGGACCCTGAAAGCGTCCACTTCAGGAATTTCATAACCAACAGCTGGTTGATAGATCTCCCATTCACCAACGGAACGTTCACTTGGAACAATAAAAGATCAGGGGCCCATCATGTTGCTTCCAGGCTCGATCGATTCCTCATCTCTGATAATGCTATACACATGGGGGGCGACCTAGAGGCATCAATTCTTCCTTTTGCAGGATCAGACCACTGGCCCATTGCTTTACAATGGCACAATCTTGGCCCACAGATCAGAAAGCCCTTCAAATTCGAAGCCTTCTGGCTTTCACATCCCTCATTCAAAGAAATGGTTTACTCAGCATGGCACAACTTTACCCCCCCCCCATGGCTGCAAGATGTACCAGTTTCAGCAAAAGCTGAAATACCTCAAGGCGCACATCAAGAACTGGAACACAACAGTCTTCGACAACATTTTTCAAGAAATCAACATCCTCAAAAGACAAATGGAGGAAGTACAACAGAAAATCATAACAGACGGAAGATCAGAGGAGGCTAATACCCAAGAAATGCAGATCCAAAAGCAGCTTGAAGAAAGGCAAAGACAAGAAGAAATTCTGTGGAGGCAAAATTCTCAAATCAATTGGCTAAAGGAAGGGGAACGAAACACTCGATTCTTCCATCGCTCCACTATTCAGAGAAGGATGCAAAATCGCATCCACAACATCACTAATCATCACGGGGAGAAAGTAGAGCAACATGAAGAAATTGAGGAAGTCCTCTCGAACTATTTCCAAACCACGCTCCAAGAAGATGGCATCATAGACCGACAGCCAGCGATTGATGCAGTTTCTCAGCTCATTCCCAAACTCATCTCCGAAGACCAAAACAAAATGCTTCTGCGTCCTGTCTCCATGCAAGAAGTTGAATTAGCAATGGCACAAACCAAAGATTGGAAAGCACCAGGGCCTGATGGATTCACTGCAAATTTCTTCCATCATTTCTGGGAGCTCATTAAAATAGAAGTCTGGGAACTGGTGGAAGAATCAAGGGCCACCCACTGGCTCCTCCCCTCCCTAAACACTACCTTCATCGCTCTGGTGCCTAAAGAAGAACAACCCAGCACTCCGGAGAAGTATCGTCCCATTGCCCTCTGTAACGTGATCTACAAGATCATCTCCAAGGTCATCGCTAACAGATTAAAGCCTCTGCTGCCGCTCCTCATCTCGCCAGAACAAACAGGATATGTGGAAGGCCGCCAAATCATGGATGGTATCATCATGACTCATGAAGTCATCCATTCCCTCAAGAGCACTAAAAACCCAGGTATGCTTATTAAAATCGATCTCTCCAAAGCTTTTGACAAACTTTGCTGGCGTTACATTCAGAGCACGCTCAAAGCCTTTGGTTTTGACCAGATGTGGATTCGTTGGGTCATGAGTCTTATTACCTCCCCTCTCTTTTCCATCCTTGTTAACGGCTCCCCTTCCAACCCTTTTGTTTCTTCTCGAGGCATTCGTCAGGGTGACCCTCTCTCTCCCTTCATTTTTGTCCTTATGTCAGAAGGACTCAGCAGGCTCATTCATCAAGCTGTCCAAAACGGGGATTTACGTGGCATTTCACTGTATGGTTCTCCCGCTTCTACTCACCAGCAATTTGTTGACGACACCATGCTCTTTGGCTTCCCCTCAGCCCAAGAAGCTAGGTCTTTCAAACGCATTCTGCACCTTTTCTCTCTCGCCTCTGGTATGACTGTCAATACATCCAAATCTCAACTCTTCTTTTTTAATACCCCTCCTCTAATCCAATCTTGTGTAGCCCGTATTCTTGGTTTTACGCTTTCCCGTCTCCCCGCCAAATACCTTGGCGCCCCTCTCATTGACTCTGCTCTCAAGCATTCAGCTTGGACTGTTCTCCTTGATAAACTAGAGGCTCGCCTCTCCTCATGGACTTACAGAGCTCTCAACCTAGCCAGCAGACTAGTCCTGATCAAAGCGGTTCTGCAATCTATGTCGCTTTACCTCTTCTCTGTGCTTGCAGCTCCCAAATGGGTGCTCAATCAAATCAGAAATCTTCAGCGTCGCTTTCTATGGGGCTCCTCAACTCACACTCGGAAATGGGCTTTGGTCAACTGGAATACAGTCTGCACTCCCAAAGAAGCCGGTGGGCTGGGGCTTAGAAATCCCCTTCAAAGCAATGAAGTCATGGGTGCACGACTTTGGTGGAAATGGCTCACGAGCCCTCACACTCCTTGGGCTAAGTTGTGGGCGGCCAAATATGCCAACAATAGACCGATGAATGATTTGATCAGACTCAAACCTGAGACAGCGGGATCTCTCATCTGGAACTCTGCCAAGCAACATCATGCCCTCATCCACCAGCACAGCTTTTGGGAGATTAGGAATGGCCAGACTGCCCGATTTTGGGTGGACTCCTGGCAACAAAGGCCAAAGCTTGTAGACACTCTAAATCTGCCCAACGAGGAGAGATACAATGGGCCAGAAGAGTTGAAGGTAAGTCAATGTTGGATAACTAATTCCAGAAGCAGCCATCACCATTGGAAACACCCGTCCCTCCTCCAACCGACCACTCCCAGCAACATGTGGGCAACTCTCCAGGAGGAACTACAACGCTGCAGAATTCGCTGCTCAGATGACCCAGATATCCTTAGATGGGGATATTCGCCCAAAGGCATATTCACCACAAAAGAGGCCTACAGCATAATGTATCCTACTCCTCACCCGAAAGACAGACTCTGGCAGTTTGTATGGGCCAAGGGGACCTGGCCTAAAGTCTCCACTTTTCTCTGGCTCCTCAGCCACAAAAGAATTCTTACCTGGGACAATTTTCTCAAACGAGGTTTCTGTGGCCCTTCACAATGTCCAAATTGCAAACAGGACACTGAAACCATTCAGCACCTCATGCTTACTTGTCAGCTAGCCAGCCAGCTCTGGAACAAAACTTGCTTCCGGAGCCAACGAAGCAAACCACAAGGGGACATCACCAGCATACTTCGCCATTGGCCACAGCGCTCCTACAGCAGCCCCATTCTCAACTTTCTCTGGCGAATCATTCCAGGTCTCCTATTCTGGGCGCTTTGGAAAGAAAGAAACAAAAGAGTCTTCAAGCATCAAACCACTCCCCTAGACATTTTATGGAAAAACTTCCACAGCAACCTTCAGGAGTCTCTCTCTCTTACAACATGGCAGGAGGAGGATATGCCCAATCATCCTCAAGAGATCAGCATATGGCGCAATTGGCAACTCACCATAACTTCTATGCCCAGAATCAACAAGCAGAACCCTCCAGATTCCCTCTCTTGGATTCCTCCGCCACCAGGAATAATCAAATTAAATTTTGACGGGGCTTCCAAAGGGAATCCAGGCTTGGCGGGATATGGAGGTATCTTCAGAAATTCCCAAGGCGAAATCCAGGCCATCTTCTACGGATCCATTGGTTGGGACACAAACAACTCTGCTGAGTTGGAAGGGCTTTGGCAAGGACTCAATTTAGCTCGCCTCTACAACTTCAGGCCCCTAATTGTGGAAGGCGATTCTCAAATTCTGATCAGCATGGCAAATCAGTTGCTCCATGGAACCAGCTCAGCCAAGGTAGCTACCAGTTGGCGATTAGCTTCCAGAATTGATGCTCTTAGCAATTGGGTAAAAGCAAACCAAGCTATCACTTTTACTCATACCAAGAGAGATGGCAACAGGGTCGCGGATCTCATGGCAAATTTAGGAGTTGATAGTCCGGACTTTCTCAAGCACGGCTCTATCCAGATCATAAATGATAGAAACTCTACTCAGGAATGCATCAAGCTGGTGCAAATGGATCAGACAATTCCAGATGCGGATGACATCTCGGGATAAGAGGCCTCCAGGCCTGGTTCAAAAACCAAAGAGGTTCACCTGGGGTGGCCACATGGCCCCCTATGGTGTCTTTAATGCCATGCTCATTAATCCAAAGCGCTAGATATTAACTCCTCCTCGCCGTCATTTGATCCGTCCTGTTCGCCGCACCAGACTTCAAATGGAGCACCATTGCTCGCATTCTTCCGATTGCTTTGGCTCTGCTCACCGCCTTTTGTCACCTCTGCGCTCTCATGGCCCGGGCGGCTGTGCAATAGGTGGGGCTCGCATAGCTACAGGTCGCAGGTGCTCTTTGCAATGTTGTTTGGATACGATTCCCGGCTATCACTTCTCAAATAGTAACTTCTGCCCTGTTCTGTTTAATTCTCATACTTCTCCTGTTATTGTTGGTCAAATTAACTCTATTCCTGCAGCTCCTTCTGGTAACTGGTCGGATTCCTCTCGGAATTTCAGTATGCCCAGGCTCAGGCAAAGAATGTCTTGCAGGAGAGGGGCCTCTCGAGGCAGGTCCATGAGTGAGCGACCCTCCAATTCTAATGTCGAGTACTCCATGGAACATGCTGAAAGGCGTCCCATTCCTCTTTATGTTGATCTTGCTGGTCGTCTCCATGAGAGCGTTGCCCCGGCACATGCTCAGCCCTCACACCCGCCTAGTGCTCCTGCTCTGAATACTATGTCTCCTCCCCCGCTTCAGGCTTCCGCCTCCCCTTCTCGCCCTGGCAGTCATTATCTAAGGCAATCAACGCAACACGCTGAGCTGCGTTTCGATTGCGCCTTCGATCGGCCTTCCATTACTGCCCTCATCACGATTTCACTTCGCGAAGAGACCACTCTCCCTCCTGTTTAGCCGCTTAACCCTGTGCACTCTCCTGCTAAGCCTAACTTCGAGCCCCCCTCTGGCCCTGCACCCGGTCCTAGCGCGCACCCCCTCGGAACTCCTCTTGCCTCTGTCCCTGCTCATCCGGGACAGGCGCACTTGCAGATGGAAGCTGGTCCGTCAGGTGAAGATGCTGACAAGAACGCTGAAGCGGATTCGGAAGAACACTATGGCTGTAGAATTGAGGAAGAGAATCCGGACTCCGACTAAATGCTCCAGGACCAATTCTCAATATGATTTATGTTCTAGAATTTTTGATAAATTTCTGTTTTCAATGGTCACTCACAGCAGACAAAGCTGCATGTATTTTTTGGCTCTTTTTAGTTTTGTTAATCCGTATGTAAGTGACTTTGCGCCGGTTTCCCAGTTCCTGGGCGGTGGCAATTCTGATAAAAGAGCTGGTTTCCCGTTAATGGGCAGCTCTATAGCTAGACAGACAGTGGACATCAAGCCCGGTCTCAGGCTTTCTCAGCTGAGCCGTGGCAGTTTTGTACTTTTATGTTTATAATAGAAATAGCGTAATTTAGAAAGAAAAAAAAAGAAATTAATTTTCATCTTTTTTTCAGTGGAAATAGTAAATATCCATATTTATTTTCATCTTTTTCTCTACTGTTTTCTAATGCATAATGTTTTCTCACCCTTTCCAGTTGGTAGATAATGGTTTCTATAGTGAGTGCTTCATACAAAATTAAATTTGACAAATGATTAAAATCTACAACGATAACCTATATGGATTTTTTATTCCATTAACTTCTGTAACTCTTTATATATCTATAACGCAATTCAGAAGTAAAAGGCATTATTGAGTAATTTTATGAAGAATCAATTACTAAACACATTTTACAATTTTTCCTTGCTATCTTTCAAAACGAGTATTGTCTGCATTGCCTATAAGCATGCTTTTAAATTATAGTTTCTTCAATCTCTGCTTCACCATACAAGTGTCAATCACATAAATAGTGAAAAACTACCATGTAATGAAAATTTTCATACTCCAACCAAAAAATAAAAATGTTTATTTTCCATAACGACTCACTCTCGCTCTCCTCCGTTGATAAGAAACCCTAATATTGACAATGCTGAGATGGTTGACACCTCATCAATAGATGAGTCTCCTTCAATAGTTTTGATAGCCAAAGTAAGTGGAAAAGATTTTTGGAGGTTTCGGTGAACCCAAGTGAGAACTTACCATTATGTAATTGCATAATTCGCATTCCACCCAATAAATATAATATATTAAAACCCTGGTGATTTCAAAGATTATGTGAACCATGGAGATTCAAGTAATCTCGTACAGATTCTCTTGATCTTTGTGATATTATTCATTGTGAGCATTTGGTATCTACGATGAATGATTTAGGTATTAGAGAGGCAAATGTTTTTTCTTGTTGGTAATGGTTTTGTTCTTCGTGTTTCTTTTCATGGCGGAGACCCATAGCAGAAGAGAGATATCACAACCATTGTCTCTCTTGTAGAAATGGTTTATGATAGATACTGGGCTGTAGATGCACCGGATCTATCAGGTTGAGTTGTTTTAATTTCTTTTTTGGTTTATTTATATGATTGTTAAAATTTATTTGCTAAAACGACACTTAATTTTTATTTTTTTATTTTTTTTTTAATTTAAAACTTAAGCCGAAATTTTGTATGAGGATGTGACATACCTGACATCGGAGTCAAACTGGGTTGTAGATGCAGCACTCGGCGCAACCATTCAGCGAGAGGTAACCACCTGACCCATTGTGTTTGTTTATCAGATACAAAACAATGAAGATATCCTTCCAAACATTTATTTACTATCTCAGTTTGACCATCATATTGAGGATGATAAGATGAACTATGAGCTAATTGAGTACCCAAACAAGAAAATAACTCCATCCAAAAATTTCTAGTAAAAATGGGATCTATGTTGCTCACAATAACCCTTGGGTTTCCATGTAGCTTTTGAATTGTGTCCATAAATGTAGTAGCAACTATACTTGCTTTAAATGGATGAGATAATGCACAAAAGTGTGCATACTTGGTAAGCCTATCAACTACCACCATGATGACACTCTTCCCTTCGGACTTAGGTAAACCTGTGATAAAATCCATTGAAATCTCCTCCCAACGTTGACTTGGAATGGATAAAGGTTGTAGAAGTCCTGGGGTCTTAATTGTTTCCACTTTATTCTGCTGGCAAACCAAACATTCCGCCACAAACTTTCGAATATCAGATTTAAGGCCATCCCCAAAAAATTCTTTCTTCACCCTGTGGTAAGTTTTTAAAAATCCTGAGTGTCCTCCTAAAGGAGAAGTGTGCAATTCCAGAAGAATCTTTTGTTTTAGTTGGGAATTCTTACAAAGAGATAAGTGATCTTTGTACCATAAGGAATCATTTTTCCAACTAAATGTATCAGATGTACTAGGATCTTGCTGCAACTTTTGAATGAGTGTCCATACATCTTTGTCCTTCTTCCATTCATCGCTTGCTTCAGTTATCCAATCTGGTTGGATAATAGAAATGGCACAAAGCAATGCTTCCACCTCTTCATTCTTTCTTGAGAGTGCATCTGCAACAACATTAAGCTTTCCTTTTTTGTAGATTACTTCAAAGTCATAACCCAACATCTTTGTGACCCATTTTTGCTGCTCTTCTGAAGATAGTCTTTGTTCCAAAAAGTGTTTAAGACTATCATGATCAGTTTTTACCTTGAAGTGTCTTCCAATTAGGTAAGTTCGCCATTTCTTTAGTGCATGCAGTATTGCTAACATTTCCTTCTCATAAATAGGTTTCTGTAAATACTTTCCTTTGATTGGATGACTTTCAAAAGCAATGGGTCTTCCTTCCTGCATTAAAACAACACCAATTTTCTGAGGCATCACATTCCACAATAAAGGTTTTTGTGAAGTCTGGCATAGCTAAGACAGGCGCTAGGCACATTGCCTCTTTAAGATGTTCAAAGGCCTTAGTTGCTTCAGGAGTCCATGAAAATGCATCTTTCTTCAATAATGTTGTTAGAGGTGCTGCTATTCTCCCATAATTCCTAACAAACTTGCGATAATACCCTGTTAACCCGAGAAATCCTCGCAACTTCTTTATGGTTGTGGGGACTTTCCATTCCTTAATGGCTTTAATTTTGTTGGGTCTACTTTAACACCCTCGTGAGATACAATATGACCCAGATATTCCACCTCTTGTACTCCAAAGAAACATTTGGATTTTTTTGCATATAATTGTTTCTCCTACAATACTTTGAGCACCCTGTCAACATGTTCAACATGATCCTTCCAAGACCTGTTGTAGATTAGTATATCATCAAAAAATACTAGCACAAATTTTCTAAGGAAGGGTTTGAGAATGGAATTCATCAACCCTTGAAATGTAGAAGGTGCATTGGTAAGGCCAAAAGGCATGACCAAAAATTCATAATGACCCTCATGAGTTTGAAATGTTTTTTTTGGAATATCTTCAGTCTTCATTCTAATTTGATGATATCCTGAATGAAGATCCAACTTGGTAAAATAAATTGCTCCATGTAATTCATCCAATAATTCATCAATCACGAGAATGGGAAATTTATCTTTAATGGTGAGCTTATTGAGCTCCCTATAATCCAAAAACATTCGCCATGATCCATCCTTCTTGTGTACCAATACTACAGGAGCAGAGAAAGAACTTTGACTAGGTTGAATTATACCCGCCTCTAACATTTCTGCAATCATACGTTCAATTTCGCTCTTTTGGACATAAGGATATATATAAGGCCTAATGTTTGGAGGAACACTTCCTGGAATCAAATGAATAGCATGATCATGATCAAGAATAGGTGGGAGTCCTTTGGGAGTTTCAAACACCTTGGAATGATTGTCCAAGACTTGTTGGAGATCTGCAGAAATAGATGATTTTGATGTTGGAATTTATAGTGAGCATAATTGTGCAATTACGCCTCGTTTTTCTTTCTTTAGAAGCTTTGTCATGAAATTAGAGCTTATTATCTTTCTAGGCTTCCCTGCAATACCCCATAATTTGACTTCCTTTCCTTCTGAATTTTTTTTCAAGAAAAGCTCTTGAAAATTAAAAGATACCATCCCCAAAGATTGTAACCATTGTACTCCTAGTACAACATCAACACCTCCCATAGGAATGGAAAGCATTGGACTATTCAATACATATTCCCCTATGGTTAGCTTGATATTATGGCATTTTCTAGAGAAATTTATAGTTCCTCCATTTGCAGCCATCACTTGACATTCTGGTGCTGGGTATAGGAAACAATTCAATTCCTTGGCTACCCTACAATGAATAAAATTATGGGTGCTACCTGAAGCAATCAACACTATTACCTTTTCTTCTTGATATGTCCTTCTATCTTGAGAGTTTTAGGAGTGGTAATTCCTACCAATGCATTGCACGATGTGGTCGGAATCATTTCTTCCTCTTCTAGGGCTGGTTCCTAGTGTATATCCTCTTCTTGTTCATTTTCTTTTTCCTCTTCACAATCTATGTAAAATATTTTCTTCTCCGCACACTTATGACCTTTAGTGTATTTTCTATCACAACTGTCACAAATCCCTTTTGCTATTTTTTCTTCCAATTGTTGTGGTGTCAACCTTGTAGGTTGTGGAAATCTAGGCGTAGCAACACTTCATTCTTTATAGAAGTGAGTGGTAGGCTTCCTTGTCGCCATAATTTTACATTCAATTTTTCTTGCCAACCTAAATGCCTTCTCCAATGAATAAAGTTCCAAAACGCGAAATTCATGTTGGATGTTATCCTTTAAAGTACCTATGAAGAGATCAATCTTGTGTTCCTCTGGAATATCAGTTACCCTTATATTCAATTTTTGGAAGTCCTCAATGTGTTGCCCCATTAAACCCTTTTGTTTTAGATTTATCAATTGGATATAGAAGGTGTTTCTCTTTGTATCCTCATAATGTGCTATCATTTCCTCCATAAAAATTGACCAAGTGACAATTGTTTTACGGGAGCAAATCCATCGATACCATACAAATGTATTTTGTTCTAAATGTAAAGTTGAAATGTGTAACTTTTGTGTGTTTTTCACATTATGGAGATCAAAATATTGCTCCATCTGTAGTATCCATGTTATAGGATCCTTTCCATCAAACTTCCTCATATCCATTTTTGGAATATGGTGGTTCTTCCCGCAAACATTAGAGCTTACGAAGTCACGATTAACACTTATTTTGTTCTCATCATGAGTTTCCTCTACTATCTTTTCACCATTAGGAAACATTTCTTGTATCAACTTTTTCAAACATTCCATGTCTGCTTTTAGATAATTATTCATGTTTTCCATGTTGTCTTTCATTTCATCCATCTTAGATTCCATGCCAACTTCCATGCCATCCATCTTAGCTTCCACGCCTTTATTCAAACCATCCATTTTTTCTTCCACGCCATCCATCTTAGCTTCTATGCCTTTATTCAAACCATCCATCTTCACTTCCATGCCTTTCTTCAAAACTTCCATTTCATTTTTTGTTGCTCTTTGCTAGAGCGAAATTTGGTGTACTTGCTCCTGTAATTTTGATAGATCATGTTCCAATTCTTCATCTTCATGAGTCATAGTAGAGCCCTCTGAAGGCTTAATGGGTGTTGAATTATTTTTAAGGGGAATTTTTTAGAACCCAATACTAATATCTATTCTACAATATTCCCTTGGAATCAATTCAAATTGATTCTTCAAACAAGACTTATGCAATTCAAAAAAAATTACACACCTTTTTCTTGCTATTGAAGAGCTCGATATTTAAATTGGATTATCTCTATGGTTACAGCTCTTCAATATTTGAAATTTCACACTGAGGTAGCGTTCTCAATCCTCTTTTGAATGCCACAAGTTTGATCTAATTTGGATTCTTCAAGGTAAATTTATGTCCAATCTCCCACAATGACCTAATTATGGACTGTTTCAGTAGATCAAACTTGTACGACTTGCCACGTGTCACTGTTTCATCTTTTAGCTCTGAAGTTGATAGAAAAGAAACTAAAGTCTATGTACTTGTGGCCAATATTTAGGGCAGTCCAATCCGATGCCCAGAGAGAGAGTTATGAAGCTTTTCCCATGATCACCTCTTTGAGATGAAATTCAGGAGCCTGAAAACGCATTACCTTCCACAGATCATATCTTAGAAAATATTGCGAACCAAGCTCTGAAAGTTTGCAACGTCTTTCCTCAGGATTTTAGCTTCACGCCCTAAAAATTTCAGATTCTAAACTTTCATAGAAAAAAGTTATCACACAAATGCCACGATGACCTATTTATATTAAATTGAGGAGCCTGCAAAAAGACCTAACTTCCACAGATCATATCTCTGAAAATATTGTGAACCAAGATCTGAAATTTTGGGATGTTGTTCCTCAGGATTTCAGCTTCGCACCATAAACATTTTGGCTTTTGAAACTTTGTAGAAAAAATTTATAGTAAAAATTCCACGATGAGCTGTTTGGAGCAACGAAACCCTAGAATCCAAAGCTCTCATACCAAATGTTGTGAAACCAACTCCAAAAAGATAAGAAAAGAGATATCAATGCCTTATAAATAAGCCACTTCGAGGGGGAAACCTCCAATACATTACATGAATGAAAAATTCTTGGATGATACAAATTACAAAACCTCCTTTCTATATATAGGAGTCCATGGGGCCACAATGTAATCCTAGTCGACCTAACAATAAAAATTTAAGGGCACAATAATAAAAATATGGGGGTTATAGGGGTACAATAATAACAATAAGGGGGTTACACTAACAACAATAAGGGCCTATGCTAGTAATATAGGGACCTAACAGTCTCAAATCCAGTAATGCAAGAACCAGAGCTGAGCTGATCTTGTATTTTAAAGCTTCAAAAGCTTGTTGTTGTTTTCCTCCCCATTGGAAGCCTTTATTCACACTTTTCACCGCATGCATAGAACCTGCTATGGCAGAAAAGTTAGTAATAAACTTTCTCCAATACTGAGTTGCGCCTAGAAAAATTCTTACTTCTGTTACTGATTTGGGAGTGGGCCAATTCACAATGGCTTCCACTATAGAAGGATAAATTATCAATGTGCCTCCTCCTACAATGTGTCCCAAATAAACCAAAGAAGTTTTTCCAAATTCGCACTTAGACATCTTAAGAAATAATTGCTCTTTCTTCAAAACATCAAGTACCCTCTTTACATGCAAGACATGCTCTTCTCTTGTTTTGATGAAAATTCATATATCATCTAAATACACAATCATAAAGTCGTCAAGAAATGGACACAAAACATTATCCATCACATGCATGAAAGTCGTCGGTACATTACACAAACCAAACGACATAACCAACCACTCAAAGAGTCCTTATTTGGTTTTGAATGAAGTCTTCCATATGTCACTTTCTGCAATTATTACTTGATGATATCCACTTCGTAAATCTAACTTAGTGAAATAATTTGCTTCTTTCATCTATTCTAATAAATCATCTATCCTTGGGAGTGGGTATCGATTCTTTACCGTTATCTTGTTCAAAGCTCTGAAATCAACACACATGTGTCAAGTCCCATATTTCTTCAGAATCAGGACTATAGGTGAACTGCATGGCAAAGTGCTTGGCCTTATGATTCCCTTGCCCAACATGTCCTTGATTTTCCTATTTATTTTAGCATTATCCCTTATCGACATGCGATACATGCTGATGTTTGGAAGATGAAAATCTTGTTGAAACTGAATCTCATGTTGAATCTTGTTTGGTCTCAATCTAGTCTCCTAAATTGAGCTCATTTAATTGTCAACCAGGGTCAGTAAACTGTTGAAGTGTGGTGCACCATATGTGCCTAAGTAACCTTTTCCTACTTCGTTGTGTCTAGTGTTTTCTGATGTTTTTGGTTTTATGGTTTTATGTTTGAAAAGGGAAGGAACTAATTATTGATGAAAAGCAATTGTTGGTCACACTAGAAACAATTCTAAATCATGTGTGGTATGCAAAACTAAGCAGTAACTCACAACACAAATTTAGTCCAATTCATTTGTTAGAGACATGTTGGAATACTTCAAGAAAAGGATAAATTTAGTGCAGTGAGGTTTTCCTAAACAACAATTTACCATATCACTAAACAGATCTTATCCATGACTAGATATTTGTTTGGACATATTTGGAAAAGTTAGTTCTGCAACACAGTGAATAATTCTGCTCTAAATTAACCAAGGATCCTGAAGCTAATCTATTCTGCAACCTAAATTGTCATTACTAAGCCTTATTCGAAAGTTAAAGTCTTTTGAGATAATTTTGAGGAAAAAGCTAGTTGCACAATTAGAAGAATCTGCAGAATAATCAAAGCCATGAAATGATATTACCAATTCCTGTCTGCATAGTGATATGTTGGAAGAGTTTAATAACAGGAGTGGTTTTTGTAAATAATGAAAGCCTTAGTCTAGTAGAACAGAACTATCATTCAACTAATTAGTGAAACTTGGCTATACATTAAGCAAAACATGAACGGGAATGCAATTAATCTATTTTGAAATACAAATGACAGAGTTAAGCTAAAGTTCAATTAATCAAACTGAAAACACAGTGACCATAACTGGGCTAAAATGCAACTATTCAAACTGGAAAGATGGTGAACAGAATTAAACTAAATGCCATAAGCCTAACTTTGAAGTACAACGAACTAAAGCGCTTTTTGATCTCCGGAGTATTAAACCACAGTGAAACTAATCTATTGCATATTACGAAAACAAGTCTGGCTGTACTATCTAATGCAAATTGACATAAAACACACAACTCACAATGAAAAACACAATTAAACTCCTAAAATATCACAGTTAATTCCCATTCAGCATTAGAGCTATTTTGAAAGAATTCATTAGAACAGGGCTAACTGTAATATGTAACGTAAATGAACATGAAAACATGAAACTAATAAAACTATTCAAATTGGAAATTGAAAACTAAATCAAGCTAAGGCTACTTATCTAAATCATCTGAACGGAGCCTCTCGGGCAGTAGGGGCCCTCTACTGCCAAATTAGCTTGCAAATGCAATTAACGTTGACTCAGCTCTTGCACTAGAACGATGTCTTTTTCATTAAAGGAGAAAAATACTTAAAACAGAGTATTCACGGTTGGCAGAAAAAGCCAAAATCTAACTAAGATCTAACCTCTTCTCTCGGTTCCCCAAGCATATTAATAGCAAATTTACATAACAGAACTGGAGAAAATAAAGGGATAAGTGTCTTTCCTAATAGAAACCAAACTAGGACTCGGATCATGATCACGTAACAAAATCTGGACTGTTCTTGTCCTGTTAGGAGTCTACTTCCTAGTTTGATTCCCACGTGCTTAACCACCTGTAGAATTGTGCTCAGACTTTGTAGGGAGCAAGGAATGATGTGGATGAAGTCTGGAATTTGCCCATATGCGCCTTTCTTTGAGACGACACATGTAACCCACTCAAACTGTAAAACAGCTGCGGAATGCGGGATCAGCTACGGAATGCGCGGTCAGCTACGGAATGCCTGTATTCTGTAGCTATTTTGCAAAAAATTGTTAAAATAGCAAAAATCATGAAAATACAATATGTTAATCAATTTCATGTAACCTTTAAGCAATCCTAATCATTCTTCATTGATTTTAGGCTTATGAAGTGATAAAATGATGATGAAATGAAGTGAAGGTTTGTAAAAGAGAAGGCAATTCTAAGGCTCAACATACCCCCACTGCAAGACTATTGCATGTCCTCATGCAATTTCATCAAAACTTATTCCATGTACTCTGAAACATCCAAATTTTTCTTTCTGCTTCTTTTCGCCCTAATCTCTTTTCAGAAATTAGTTCTTCATCTTCCTCTTGTAGTGGAGTGTCAATTTTATTTTCAATAACCATGTCAGTTTCTCTTCTTCTCCTCCATCAAAATATTTGACAAAAGATTTTGTAATCTCCTTATGGAAGCCATCAAATTTCTCTATAAAGTTTAGCCTCCCTTCTTATTGTAGTAGCTCCTTGAATTATGGATATCCTTCCAAATACTTGACTTCAACTGATTGTGTCCTGACAATTAGCCACATTCCTCCTTTGTGCAGATTATCTTCCTTTCAGAATTACTTTTCTATGCTTGAAGCTAGATTGACTACAGAGTCTAATACTTTATTTTGAAATTGTATCTCTGTGTCTGAAGATGGATTAGTTGAAGAATGATGCTTCACCCTTAGAATTACCTTTCTGCACTTAGAGATGGATTGGCTGCAAAGTGTAATGGAGGTGAATGGATGATATAAGGGAAAATGAAGTGGCTATGGATCTGATGGAGAATTTATGATGACCTTGTGGTGAAATATGGAATGTTGGATAAGGGATATGGTTAATCAATTCGAATGATAGGTTGTTTAGGAAACACATGATTATACACATTGTATCTATTTCATGTTTTGACTTTTTGCTATTAAAATAATTTTCACAATTTACCTCAGAATTTTGACCTTGTTAATTGTTGTGCTTGATGTTATTCCTTTGGTCCTCTTTGAGCTTGTTGGTCTTCAAAACAGAATCCTTCAATTTCCTGTAATCATCATCTCTTTGTAGGCTGTACAATTATGTCAGAACTGCTGAATAAGATGTGGCTGCAACATGCAATCTGTAAGAAGAAATGAAGTATGAATATGGAAGATGGATGTGAAATGTAATGGAGTGAAAGTGGAGTATGACTTGTGAAATGGAATGAAAATGGCGTGAGATGGAGTGAAAGTGGAATGGACTTGTAGAATGAAATGAATTTTGCAATTTCTCTCAAATGGTACATCATAATTCCCTGAAATTTTCTGAGGTTGTCACCAATATTATTATGCATCTTCCACTGAAAAATCTCAGCCATTGGTTGCACGGATCTCCCGAAAAATGAGAAATGGCTGTAGGTGAAAGTGGCCAATTTCTTGAAACATACACACTGTAATTTTCTGAAATTTTCTGTGTTTATTCACCCTACCTCAATGCATTTACCATAAAAATTTCAGGACCAACGGATGCACGGTTTGAAAGTTATGACAAAATCAATTTCTGCCCTGTTTCACCCTTCATTCTGCCCAATGTTGCTACAAAAAAGTACGCCACTGACTCATTTTAAGGCCAAATTGAGTGATTCCAATGGGAAACTGTGTATTTTTACCTTCTCTACTGCCACATGCTTCCAGAATTTCATTTTGATGAAGAAAAGGTGTTGTTGTGCAAAAATACTCAAATCTGTCCTATTCTGTCCATAACGCTGAAAATTGAAAATCTGCCTGAAAAACCCTTCTGAAATGCCCTTAAAAATTGTTTTTTTTCCAAATTTTGTCCGCGTCTTACTCAATTTATCATATTCTGAGAAAACCCAGAAGCTCAAATTTTTTTATTTCTGCTCCAGTCTCTTGCAAAAGTTGCGCCAAAACTGCCTTCTGGAAAAAGTTGCAAAAAGACGAAAACAGGCTGCTACAGCAATGGCTGCAGAAACTGCCACTTTCCACAGCTGTTATTGAATTGACAAAAAGATGAACATGCTGCTACAAGAAACTAATGAAATTCACTGCTGCAAGTTGTTGTTGATTCCATAAAACCATTAGTCTTCATCAAAGCCAACATTCATGGTACAATTCTTACCATGCGAATAAATGCGTCGAAGTCGAGCATGGGAAGAAATCATTGGATTACCGATCAATAATGAAAATCATTAACCAATGCGAGACAACTCACCGATAATGTAAATGAGTGTCAAGGTACCTCAGTGCATCTTGACAGGGACGAATGAATGTGTCGAAGTCGAATCGCCTGCAAGATTTGACAATCAAGAGACATTGTTGTATTCCCATTGTTATCAACGAGGAGGCTTGCCATTGATGAATGCAAGCTCCAAGGCACTTCAAATAATCTCTAATCTTGATCCCAGATAAAGTGTCAAGGTCGATGGGACAAGATCTGTTGGAAGGTGGACCTTAAGGAATTCCACATCATCCAACTCGAGCATAGAACCAAGAATGATTTGAAGAACCATGAAAGATTGAAACCATCAAGAAATTGCAGAACTTTATTGTGAACTTTGCCCGCCAGTTGCCTGGTTTTCAGACAAAGCTCATGTCCAATTGCGCCAGCAAGCTGGTTTTCACAATAGGACTTATTTTTCTCTTTTCTCTTTTTTTCTTTTTTTCTTTTTTTTCTTCTTTTTTTTTCTCTTTTTTTTTTTATGTCCTACTCTACTTGAAAAATAAAATCTTGTTCAAGTATATGAGTACTTCCAATGGAACCATGTTTGTAACAAGATGATAGATAAACTCATATGCAGGTTTGAAAGATACTCTTTGATATGTACCAGTATATGAGATGCCAACTGTCTTGATTTAGATGCTGTCAGAAGATATTGAATAATTGAGCATTGGAATCCAATGACTGAATTGAACCAAGATTCAATGTAATCTTGTCTTCCTTGTCTTTCCTCTATCATGAAATGCAAGTCTTCCGAGATATGATCTTCATTCATAGAATCTAGTGATAGGCATGCATGAGACTTTTCAATCTCTGATTCCAATATCTCCTCTTTATCAATAGACATCCCTGATTCTTGGACCTTATCTGAGTCTTCTTCTGCTGGTTGTTGTTCTTCAATGACAGCTGGTGAATCATTTTGCAATACCTCAGAATTGTAAGTTGATTGAGGTGTTTTATTGTTGGGGATATGAAATGGTTGTGGAGGTAGTGAAGTGGGGAATCTTTGGGATGCTTGTGTGGATGATAATGGGAAAGGTTGAATTGAGGTAAAATGAGGGTGATATTGATGTTGTAATGGAGGTAAATGGTATGGATAACATTGATCATGGTATTGAGGATAGAGAGGAAAAGATTGAGGAGAAAGTGGATTTCCTTTGTATGGCCTTTGCCAATTTTGTTGCCAAGATTGGTTTTGAGGTTGGAATTGAGATGGCCAAGGTTTCCAAAGTTGGTTTTGAGGTTGGGATTGAGATGGCCAAGATTGCCAAGGCAAGGGTGTTTTCCAATTACCTTGAGATTGTTGTGCATAACCTTGATACTATGCATAAGGATATTGCATCATATTGGGTTGATGAGGCTGCCATAGTCCTTTTGGAGCTACATAACAAAGTTTCTCTTGTGCTTGATTTGCTCCATTATCCTTCTGGTAAATTTCCTTCAACCCTGGTAATGATGGGCAATCTTCAGTAGTATGTGATCCTGCACAAATTTTACACATTTTAATGTGATTAAGTGGACATTCATGCAAAACATGTTTCTTTCTACATTTAGGGCAAAATATAAATGAAGAAACTTTTTGCTTGTTTTGCATTCTTAGCATGTCAGTTTGTTCATTTAAATTACCAAGAATGTTTAGCAAATTGTTAGGTTCAGTTTGACTTAGCAATCCTGATGTTGACTTACTTACTTTTGCTATAAATGGATCTTGAGGGGATCTTACACACTTTGCTTTTCCTCTTGATATGTTCTTGCATAGTTCACAAATTTCTTGAAATGACAATTGATAAACATCTCCTTTTCCCACAAGATTAAGAAGATCAATCCATTCATCCTTTATAGCATTTAGTAGGAGAGTTTTTAATGCATCTGATCCTAAATTATGCAATTTAGATCTTTTGATATTATAAGTAAATCTCTCTACTAAATCTTCTAGGCTTTCATCCTCTTTTTGGTTCATGTTAAAGACTTCATTTCTAAGGTCATGGTGCATGCAATAACTTTTATATTTTTCCAAAAATACTCTTTTCATATCATCCCATGTCCTTATAGAATTTGTTCCTAAAGTCATGAACCATCTAAGAGCTCTATCCTTCAATGTTGTTGGAAACAAATTCAATTTTTGCATGTGCAATGAGTAGCCATAAGATCTACAAATTATTTCAAATTCAAAAAGAAAGGTTTCCGGGTCTTCTGATCTCATACCTTTGAAGTTAGGAAGTACATATGGATGGATGTTCTTCATTTGAATATTGATATCAGTTTCTTGAATGGGAAATCCAAAAGGATCTTCCTCATTGTCATCATCTCCATCCATTTCTTCAACCTGCTTTGTCACCTCTTCTTCTACCTGCAAAAATATGAATTCATGATGTGGATGTGTGGCTCTTACTGCACCACATGATATAGTGGTTGTGGTAGGTGATTGAAGTTTTTGTTTTTGTTGTTTTTGTGGATGTAGGAAATCGGATACCTAGTTACACTTCCCCGGCAACGGCGCCAAAATGTTTGTGCTCAATCTAGTCTCCTAAATTGAGCTCATTTAATTGTCAACCAGGGTCAGTAAACTGCTGAAGTGTGGTGCACCATATGTGCCTAAGTAACATTTTCCTACTTCGTTGTGTCTAGTGTTTTCTGATGTTTTTGGTTTTATGGTTTTATGTTTGAAAAGGGAAGGAACTAATTGTTGATGAAAAGCAATTGTTGGTCACACTAGAAACAATTCTAAATCATGTGTGGTATGCAAAACTAGGCAGTAACTCACAACACAAATTTAGTCCAATTCATGTGTTAGAGACATGTTGGAATACTTCAAGAAAAGGATAAATTTAGTGCAGTGAGGTTTTCCTAAACAACAATTTACCATATCACAAAACAGATCTTATCCATGGCTAGATATTTGTTTGGACATATTTGGAAAAGTTAGTTCTGCAACACAGTGAATAATTCTGCTCTAGATTAACCAAGGATCCTGAAGCTAATCTATTCTGCAACCTAAATTGTCATTACTAAGCCTTATTAGAAAGTTAAAGTCTTTTGAGATAATTTTGAGGAAAAGGCTAGTTGCACAGTTAGAAGAATCTGCAGAATAATCAAAGCCATGAAATGATATTACCAATTCCTGTCTGCATAGTGATATGTTGGAAGAGTTTAATAACAGGAGTGGTTTTTTTTGTAAATAATGAAGGCCTTAGTCTAATAGAACAGAACTATCATTCAACTAATTAGTGAAACTTGGCTATACATTAAGCAAAACATGAACGAGAATGCAATTAATCTATTTTGAAATACAAATGACAGAGTTAAGCTAAAGTTCAATTAATCAAACTGAAAACACAGTGACCATAACTGGGCTAAAATGCAATTATTCAAACTAGAAAGATGGTGAACAGAATTAAACTAAATGCCATAAGCCTAACTTTGAAGTACAATGAACTAAAGCGCTTTTTGATCTCTAGAGTATTAAACCACAGTGAAACTAATCTATTGCATATTATGAAAACAAGTCTGGCTGTACTATCTAATGCAAATTGACATAAAACACACAGCTCAAAATGAAAAAAACACAATTAAACTCCTAAAATATCACAGTTAATTCCCATTCAGCATTCGAGTTATTTTAGAAGAATTCATTAGAACAAGACTAACTGTAATATGTAACATAAAAGAACATGAAAACATGAAATTAATAAAACTATTGAAATTGGAAATTGAAAACTAAATCAAGTTAAGGCTACTTATCTAAATCATCTGAACGGAGCCTCTCGGGCAGTAGGGGCCCTCTACTGCCAAATTAGCTTGCAAATGCAATTAACGTTGACTCAGCTCTTGCACTAGAACGATGTCTTTTCATTAAAGGAGAAAAATACTTAAAACAGAGTATTCACGGTTGGCAGAAAAAGCCAAAATCTAACTAAGATCTAACCTCTTCTCTCGGTTCCCCAAGCATATTAATAGAAAATTTACATAACAGAACTGGAGAAAATAAAGGGATAAGTGTCTTTCCTAATAGAAACCAAACTACGACTCTGATCATGATCACGTAACAGAATCTGGACTGTTCTTGTCCTGTTAGGAGTCTACTTCCTAGTTTGATTCCCACGTGCTTAACCACCTGTAGAATTGTGCTCAGACTTTGTAGGGAGCAAGGAATGATGTGGATGAAATGCAGAATTTGCATATACTTATATACTTTCTTAAAGACAAACATTGTATTATCAAACTAGCAAAACAGAAGCTGCGAATTGAATTAAATCAGATGCGCGGTCGTTACGAATGCCTATATTACGTAGCTATTTTGAAAATTGTTAAAACAACAAAAATCATGAAAATACAATATGTTAATCAATTTCATGTAACCTTTAAGCAATCCTAATCATTCTTCATTGATTTTAGGCTTATGAAGTGATAAAATGATGATGAAATGAAGTGAAGGTTTGTAAAAGAGAAGGCAATTCTAAGGCTCAACAAATCTTCCTTTTAGGAGGAAACCTTGATGGCTCTTGAAACATCTCATGATGTACATCAACTACATCATATAAATCTGATTTAAACTTAGGATCAACATCTTCAAATGACTCGTTATTAACATCAACTTTAGGCTTAATCATTAGAAGAACAAAATTCTTACT
>JAXQQM020069688.1:0-21687 GCA_034641835.2 Pinus albicaulis
CGGTTAACAGGCCAAAATAGGTGAGAATAGGCTATTGACCGGGTTGCAAGGCCTGTTCCAACCGGCAGTCGTCCTGACCGGCCGATTTTGATAACTATGATATATATATATAAGTTATTATTTTACACATTTATTACAACTAAAAAAAGGGAAAATAATAAACATTTACATATATGTGATCATATATACATATTGCATACCTTAGGAGTTGTGCCATACATCTGTTCGACAAATTATTCATAACCTTTAAGTTCACCAGCAACAATAGCAGAGAGCTAGTGAACTTAAAGGTTATGAATAATTTGTCGAACAGATGTATGACACAACTCCTAAGGTATGCAATATGTATATATGATCACATATATGTAAATGTTGATTATTTTCCCTTTTTTTAGTTGTAATAAATGTGTAAAATAATAACTTATATATAAGTTATTATTTTACACATTTATTACCACTAAAAAAAGGAAAAATAATCAACATTTACATATATGTGATCATATATACATATTGCATACCTTAGGAGTTGTGTCATACATCTGTTTGATATATTATTCATAACCTTTAAGTTCACCAGCAACAATGTAATAGAGAGAAGAGTTGCATTTGAGTGTTCGGAAAGTCGTTCACTTGACCTTTCAATCAGAGGTACATCATAAATACTGTCACTGCTATCTCCACCATCATCATCTGACTCACCATACAAGTCTTGGAGCATTTGATTTGTCCCATCATTAATGTGAACTATCTCATTATTGTCATCATGATCTACCTCCATGGGATCATTAAAATTACCTTCATCATTCGCTTCATGTTCTTCACCTTGTACAACATCATTTCCAATACTAATATTTGCTGCAATATTCTCTTGTATTGGTGCAACATCATCTAATCTACTACTATTTTGATGTGGAAGCTGGTTGATCATCTGCAAAAAGTTGGGGGGCAACTGTGCCTTTATGAAAATTACAAACATTAATAATTAAACATTAGTGCGATATAAAAAATATTAAAATAATATAAAATTTTACGATATAATCAAAATGAAGATAGATAATTAATTACCACGGGACGATATCCATTCGATCCACCATCAATGTGCCCATATTTCCTACAATGCACTGTTGCTGTTGCTATTAAAACTCTAACATTATTTCTCATACAACATTTTTTACAAGGGAAATAAACTCTGCCATCACCCCTTTCACCCTTTTGAATTTTTTTTTCCAGCTCCAATGTTTTCTTCCATTGATGCAAATTATCCTATAAAGAAAACAATAAATCTCTCTCAATGGTGTAGAAAACCCAAGACTTGTTGAACTATGTTGTGGATCATTATCTACATATCCTTTTATATACATATTGCATACCTTAGGAGTTGTGTCATACATCTGTTCGACAAATTATTCATAACCTTTAAGTTCACCAGCAACAATGTAGCAGAGATAAGAGTTGCATTTGAGTGTTCAAAAAGTCGTTCACTTGACCTTTCAATCAGAGGTACATCATAAATACCGTCACTGCTATCTCCACCATCATCATCTGACTCACCATACAAGTCTTGGAGCATTTGATTTGTCCCATCATTAATGTGAACTATCTCATTACTATCATCATGATCTACCTCCATGGGATCATTAAAATTACCTTCATCATTCGCTTCATGTTCTTCACCTTGTACAACATCATTTCCAATACTAATATTTGTTGCAATTTTCTCTTGTACCGGTGCAACATCATCTAATCTACTAATATTTAGCTGTGGAAGCTGGTTGATCATCTGCAAAAAGTTGGGGGGCAACTGTGCCTTTATGAAAATTACAAACATTAATCATTAAACATTAGTGCGCATATAAAAAATATTAAAATAATATAAAATTTTACGATATAATCAAAATGAAGATAGATAATTAATTACCATGGGACGATAGTCATTCGATCCACCATCAATGTGCCCATATTTCCTACAATGCATTGTTGCCGTTGCTATTAAAACTCTAACATTATTTCTCATACAACATTTTTTGCAAGGGCAATAAACTCTACCATCACCCCTTTCACCCTTTTGAATTTTTTTTCCACCTCTAATGTTTTCTTCCATTGATGAAAATTATCCTATAAAGAAAATAATAATTATATTTAGAAATTATCTCTCTCAATGGTGTAGAAAACCCAAGACGTGTTGAACTCAATGGGAGCTCAATAAGCAAAAAGAAAATAAAAGTGGGCTTTTTACAAATTGTGGGCTTTTTACAAAATTGTGGGCTTTTTACAAATTGTTTATATTTTTAATAAAATTGTGGGCTTTTTACTCCCAATAAAAAAGTGTATATCAATTTTATATTTAATATAAAATTGTTTATATTTTTAATAAAATTGTGGGATTTTTACAAATAGTTTATATTTTTAATAAAATTGTGGGCTTTTTACTCCATCGAGCGCCTACCTCAGCACCTACACTAATCACCACAGGACTGAGGCGAAGAACCACAAGCTAAACCACAACCAAATCCAAGTCATGAGGGGTGGGGCTGAGCGCATGCACTGAGTCCCAATTGATTGTATGAGTGTGCATAGCCTTGGGCTCATAATCGAAACATGTAAAACCTCAACTCGTATATAAACACCAATATCACTTATACACCCGGTGAATGTGGGATTATCCCACCGGACACCCTTGGAAACTCCGATCCAGAAAATACCATTACCATCATAGTGGATATTATCTGGAAGTCCAGGGAGATTGTCTATGAAAGATTCGACAGTGCCCTTATGTGGCCCCTCTAACCAGTACTTCTGGCAGCAATACCTGTAACGGAAAAACAAGGCACCCCTCAATTCTACTACATGATTTGAATATTTCCTTATAGAAAATATTAATGATTGAGTGCAAGACATACAGTGAAGTTTCATAGAAGACCAAGAAGTCTTGTTTGGCAAAGAGGGCCACACCGTTGGGGAAGTAAAGATCTTTAAGAAGTACGGTCGTTCTCTTGGCGGAGGCCTCGTATTTCAGCAATCGGCTGTGTGGTCGATACTCCCAAATATCAAATAAGAAGTCATGGAAACCATATTTATATGATGCATCAGTGAAATAAACTACCCCTTCTCTGCTTGCATCCACTCCATCTGCAAATCTTCAATGATATTAACCATGAAATGTAGTTATTATTACTTGAAGCATTCCTTGAGTCTACTTGTCTATGTTAATTGATTTATACCAAATGTGATTCACATATATAATAAAAAAGCATAGCTAGGATTTTAAAATAAAATTTCCAATTTTTTTTAATAATCATGCTCAAAGAGATTACTTGAATTTCAATCCATCTGCTTTTTTTGTCAAAATCTCCACATGGCCTTCCGTCACATTTAGCAAACCCTGTACATGAAAATTGTTATAGAGTTGAGAAAATGAAAGAAGTTGTCTACCATGAAGTAAAATGTTCAAAGATTGATATTTGGGTATTTTTTTTTCTTAAAAAATTTAATAGTAGGAATGTTTGAATTTTGTTTTTGATAATAAAAATAAATTTATCACAATCAAAAACTCAAAAATATCTAAAATCTTAAAATTTTCCAATAGCAACTATACCTGAGAAGGCTCGCAGACTAATAATTCTCCACGGCTGCCAAAAGCGAGGCCCAGAGGATGACCTCCAACATATGTCGAGCTCTCCAACATTTCCACCAACTGTCGCAAGAGCGACACTTTGCCACCAACCGTCGCAAGAGCGACATATCGCCTAGCTGTCGCAAGAGCGACACTTTGCCACCAACCATCGCAAGAGCGACATTTTGCCACCAAACGTCGCAATAGCGATGCATTATTCTAAACGTCACAATAACGACACCTTCCTCTAAACGTTGCAATAGCGACACCTTGTCTCTGTAACGTCGAAATAACAACATACTTCAGAAATCCGTCGCAATTACGACGCTATTTTGCAAATGTCGCAAGACCGAAACTTGCCTCTAAGTGTCGATATTGCGACACTTGTCTCTAAACATCGATATAGCGACAGTTTCAGGTGAGATTTGAAAAAGTTGAAAAAATTTGGGAAAATTTCCGACATTTGGTCAAAAGTGTCGGAACCAAGTGTCAAAATTTCTACCAAATGTACTAGTGATCGTCACCTATAGGGAAAGGATGCCCTAATTTTGGCCATTAAGCACCACCGTCCCATGAGCGTTCTCGAGTATTGGGCTTCTTGGTAGTTCAGCTAACAATACGAGTATCGCCCGGGCCGTAGCCCCAATCGATACCGCACGCAATCGCACCTAAGCCTAACCCCCCTAAATCGTGCTCCCCGCCACGCCGATTTTCTTTCTTTTCCGTGGGCTGATAGGTGGATTTGAAAGTTCCATAAACATTCAAATTCTATGTTTCAAGATGAAGAATGATCAAGGTGACTTATTGGATGCCTACCCCCTTGATCCTAACTTAGACTATAAATTATTTTGTGGCCCCTGTGGGGGGAATTTAGTAAGTTTTGCTAAGTTAGTTTTAGGTATCTTTACTTTGGTTAGTGTGTGGATGTGTGTGAGCAAAAAGTGAACAAGCACATAGTTTGAACGTGTGGATATGCGATGATCCTTTTCAAAATCCCCTATTTAAACTATGCTCTATTGTTCCTTGCTCAAAAGAAAAACATGTGCAGATATGGGCCACTTTCTATTTTTCCTAGTTAATCTATGTGATCAACTATAGGGAGATGGCAAGTTGTGAATAGAGAGTGTTCATATGCTTGCCTAGGATCACCGGAGGGTGCAAAGGCAACAGAGATTACTTGCTCTTCTATCGACAATTCAATCCTGGTCCCGAAATCCTAGTGAAAAAATTGAACTAAACTAATGAATTTTACACTAGGAAAAGAACTAGCTAAGCATGCGTGGACTTGGGCCACTTACTTTGGCTAATTACCTAGGTGTTTTGGTACCTAAATTTTCAAAACATAATTGTTTTCAGAATGCAAGTTAATTTTCCCCCTATTTAAATTATGTGTCTAACTTTGCAAAAATCAACTTGAAATAAAACTAACACAAAGCCTACCAAAAGTAGCTAAGAGTGAGTTTTAGAAAGCTGCGGGGCACCTCAACCAATGCTGGTAGATGTATTATGGGCTACCAGTCACCTTTACAAGCAGGGAAAGATGGAAATATTGGAGAAAATTTCCATTCTATTTTTTGTGTGCAAAAGGCTAAAACAGGAATGATGTCTACGTGCATGTCAGCTCTGAACGCACACCTTGGGGCGCACCCGTCTGTGAGAAATGCACCAAATTTCCTACAGAGTAGTTTTTTGGAGCTCTTCTGCTTCAGTCTCTCACTTGGGATGAACCAGGAAATGAAGGAGAGAAAGGCGGAAATTCTAGTCCAACTCCACAACAAAGACGAACGTCTCTGCATAAGGGCACAACCACATAACTTGGAAATAAAAGTCACTGGAGTCGCCAATCCTGTGTTAGTGTGTTTGGTGCAAGTATGTACGAAATCACACCAACTTAAGGGGTGTGGTTTTCCCTCTTAAGTTATTGGTCACAGGAATAAAATAGATGGAGTCAAGCAAGTTAGTGGAACATGATAGAACATAAACATACCAGATAGAGAAATAGCATGCATATTCAAACATAAAAAATAAACTAAAACTAAAACAAATAAAACAAACTCTCTAAATAGAGTCAAACAACTTCAATAATCCAAACGGTGGCGCCTACATCCCCTCTTATTAACTGCGGGTAGGAAATGAGGAGGAAAATTTAACCCACTTGCTAAGGTGCCCTTAGAACTAGGGGTTCTAAGTCCCGATGCAAGGACGTATTTACTTCCAAGCTGCCTTGGCACAAAGTCTCCCTCTCTCTACTATGGTGGTCTGGAGTTTTTGGATGGCCAACAACTGAGTCCCCTCTATCTCTACTTCGGATCACACACTATTGGTATTGCTTGGGGAAATTCTAGCCAACATAATAATGTGCTCTCATGTTGTTCATCTCTTGGTGGCCTTTTATAGGAGAATTCAAATCCTCCTTCCCTCTCTTGGTACATTGTGGATAGTGACCCAAGAGAGGAGGGTGATTCCATTGTGTGCCACATTTATTCCATTGTGTGCTACCTTGATGTCCTTAAGGAGGCTTGGGCAGGTGTCCTTAGGCAGCCTCAAGTGTGGAATCAATGTCCTAGAGTGTGCCTTGTGGTCCCAGAAAGTGACTTCTGCCACTCCCAGGATTGCGCGCTTTTCTGGGAAACAGGCGCGCAAAGGCGCATTTATCGAAGACTTTTGCTCGCAAAGGCACATTTGACTAGTCCTTCTTGTACGCAATTTTATTTTTCCTTTAGACCTTAGAATTTTTAAATACTTTTAGATTCCCTAATGTCTCTCAACCTTGTAAATCCTTCTGCCTGACATTAAATAATGTCACCTTTGCTTGTACGATTTTACAGTGATAACACCCGTGACCTTCTAATCAGAAAGGTACTTAGCAACGAGAACTCTACCAATTAAGCTATCCCTTGGAGATTTCTATAATAAAATTATTTAACTAAACCAATTTAACTTAATTAATTATTATTGAATAGTATGTAATATTAACTAATTAATAAAATAATAATATTAATATTGGGGATATGACGCCGTTAGGGTTTTTGAAGACCAGCGAAGCGTCGGAACATAGGTTTGTGAAGAGTGAGGATGAGAGATGTCGGACGTGGGAGGGTGGGGATATTGATGCTGGATTTCTTCAGAACTGACACATATTCAGTTTTCCATCGTTTTTAACCTCTCAGATCTACACAGAACTGGAAACTTGATAGTGGAAAATGGTTTCTGCCACGACAGAAGAACCCTGTACTAGATTGTTGAACTTAGTCATTATGGGCGAAAAGAGGCTCCGAACTCTACATATGTGTTTTTAGATGGGTGGTTTTCTGATAATGCGGGTGTCCCTTGGGCCCTGGAACATCCAATCCCGTCGGTGAGGCAAAAGGGTTATTTTTTGTGGCACTCTTACAATCTTTGGAACGAAGCAGCGTCTTCATGGATGCTGGTATTTTCTTGTGGCTCCTCACGATGTTGCTGGACTCTGGCTATTCATTGCAGCGGGTGTGACCTTAGGCAACTGTACCACAATTTTTCCTTCCCGGAATTCGAATCTATGGCCACTTTCATGGTGGGCATGCCTTGGTTTTGGCTTGGGGTGGGGCGTAGCCTATTGGCCCTTTTGTTGGGGCTTGGGTTGGGGGGAAATTCCCTCTTCATATATGTTCCTGCCCTCGACAGCCTGGGGTGTGAGTGGAATTTGGATCATTTTCCTCCTCATGGAGGCATGTTCTTTTTGCTCCATGTTTTAGTTCTTAGACACAATACATTTCTGAATGCATTTTCATTTCGGACTCCAAAAACGAAACAGAGTAAAGACAACACAACAGATCCATACTCCCTGAAAGAGGTAATCCCCTCTTGTTTTCTAATCTTTATTAGTCCCCCTAGGGAATTTTTTTTTTATGATGGGTACATGACTTCGACATAGTGTTTCAAATGAAACAAAAAATCATGGAGTTGATGGGTTACTCTGTTCAGCTACAATCTCTGTTTAGTGGAGGTCAGTCGCTTCAATACTGCTGGTCTATGAAGGACCACTCTATGGCCTTAGGGGCGACCATCACCCTTATCCTTTGCCTGAGAGGGGGTGCTCTGGATCTGGGAAAATATAAAGCTGCAGGGGGTGAAAAGGGGAATAAATCCTCAAATCAGGAGCAAACTAATGGTGGCCCATCCTACAAGAATATTTTACAGGGGAAAAAATTTGCAACATTACCTCCAGAACAATATGGAAATGCCCCACAACCATACACAATAGAACAGCTGGGCCAAACACCAGCATTAAAGATAGATAATGCAGAAACAGAGGAACATTGTGCGACATATGAATCCCGAGAGTTAATATGTAATTTTAATTGCTTTTGGCCTAAACCGATGGAGCTTTTCCATTGGATTTTTACACACTGGACCACAAATTGTGAAATTCATCTCTGCTCCAAAGGGTTTTTTATTGTAAAATTTCAATCCTTAGAGGATAGAGATATTATTATTCGAGAAAGACCATGGTTCTGGGGATCCACCGACATTTTCATCACCCCATGGTTCCCGAATTTTGATGCAAACACTATGGCAGTCACTAGAATGACAGTATGGGTCAGATTGTATAATCTTCCCCTTCATTTCTAGAATGAACAGGTCCTTGAAGGTATTGGGAACATTACTGGGCGATACATGAAAATGGATATATAAATATTAGAAGAGAGAATCTACACCTTCACACATGTCTGTGTGGAAGTAGATCTCAACAAAGGTTTATCGAAAAGCATCTTGATGATCCACAAACAAAAAAACTGGTTGCAACCACAAGACTATGAAAACACTGCATTTAGATGCATAATTTGTAGGCAAACACGACAATTACAAAACACATGTCCTAGTGCCAAGAAACAAAATCGAAAAAATAATAAGAGTGGGAACCAAAACAAATGTTGGCAATATTCCCCACCTATGCGGGAGGAGGATGTGGCAGAAGAAGAGGACGAAATTGTCCCTATGGAAAAAAATCATACAACAAATGAACCAGAGGTACAAGGGAATGCTTCAATAGATCATATTGATCTACAGAATCTTCTGAATCAGTTAGACATGAATATAGAGGACACAAGAAATTGTGGGAATAAACGACATCATTTTTCAGATAACTCAGATTCAGATCAGGACAGTGGAACCTAGGTAGAAGATAATCAGATTGTCCTTGTCTCCTCTGTGACATCACAGGGTGAATGGCATAAAGTATAGAAGAAAAAAGGAAGAAAAACTTGATCTGCATGGCTCTTCCCCCCATTCCTGTGGCTGGGAATGTTTGTGTTGTCTGTCTTTCTTTCTTTCCTCATATATTGTTTTGTGTTGACGCATCTTTGTTTCTTGCGTACAACCTTGTTTCAGGCCTGCTTTTGTTCTGTGTGACCTACCGCCCTTTGGGGCGTTACTTCATATGGAATGCTGTGGCATCTACGATGTAACTTTTTACTATTTATAAAAAGTTCAATTTTTTCTTTGGGAAAAAAAAAACAATATTTAATATTAATTAATAATAAAAAACAATAATCAATTATAATATACAAAGAGAGATGGTTGTTCATATCTTGAATAAAATAATATACATGTGTATGTATATATGTAGAAGCATTTTATGCAAAAAGAACTAGTTATTTACTCATATGTCGAACAGAAAAATATACATACATATAGAATTTAAAAACATAACCATTAACACTCAAACAACCTCAAAATTGACACAATTTACAAGCAAGTAGGTTTCTTCATTTATTTTTAACACATAAGTAGAATAATGGTTTATTTTTAAGACATAGGTAGATTTATTCGTTTATTTACAATAAAGTAGATTTCTTCGTTCTATGGTGACTGATCTCGGGAACATAAGAGGAATATTGTCCCTGTTCAAGCAGTCTATTCATCTCTATTAGAAAATGAAGTGTTTAATGGCAAAGGCCATTGTAGCATTTCAAGAGGTAGGAGGAGACCCAAAGGCAATTCCATATTGGCTGAGATGGATAGAGATATTCAGGCAATAAAATTTCAGATACATCACCAGAATGTGCACCTAGGTCGAATGAAACATCAACTCCAAAGTATGCATCAAGTAGATATGCCTAGATCAAGTGTCAAGGATCCGAAACCTATTGAATCTTTAGATGAGTAATTCCAAGTATTTCTAGAAGTCTAACTTTTTTTTGTTGGAACATGAAATGGGCAGATAACATTTACTTTTTTATTAGTATGTTAAAATATATAGTAGATACTATACCTTACAAGGCGTTTAGAGACATGATTAAATTGTTTCAACTTTGGTTGGCTTTTAACTCTTTGAGGTAACCAACAGACCTAGTTTCCTTCGAGCAAGTTGAGGCTATCAAGCATAGAATCTGATAATGTAACCTATTGTTTTTTTTATTTGAATGAATAGAGAGGCACTACCAAATTTACAAAAAAAAACATGTAACATTAAGTAACTGAGTAACTAATGGTTTGATTTGTTTTAACACTTGGTAACTAATATATTTTTGGATACATATTTCACTTACTATCCCAAGGACGTTTCACATCACTATTTTTCTTCCAGGACGTTTTATGTGTGGGAGAAGACAACAATGACATCGTTGAAGAGTCCTAAAGTTGTTAATATTGGGAACACATGAAAATGTCCAATCTTACCATTGTCTAGTATTAAAGTTTATCACCCACTTATTGTACTCCCAAGGACGTTATCCTCGTATGTTTACACCATTGTTACCAATCCTTCGATAATAGTCGCTTCACAAATGGTTGTGTGTGTTTGGATTTAACCTTTCTACCTTCACCTAAAGTTGAAATAGGAAGCCTCTGATTAACTATCTAATTAGTTCTTTGTCATAATGTGTGAGTTCAATTTTCCTTGGATACATTAGGGTCAATTTCCAATATGCTAAATGGGTTGGGCCCAGGTTGCCTTAGGGATTATTACTGAAGAAAGAAAAAAATTGGTTACTTGACTTCATGATGATATTTTTCATATAATCAATTTGCAAGGTCCATTTTTGTGTTTAGTTGGATAATAATTTTGTATAATATTATTGGTTTCATCATATTCTATACTCAAAGTGGAAAATTTGTGTTTCTCTTTCTTGAGACAAAGCATAAAATCCATGAAACATGGCTAATTTGGGCAATTAAGGTTTAGTGTTTCTTCCCATCACCAATCGAGCATGCAACACTCCATTGCCATAGAAAAATAATTTCCACAATTTCCCATCGCCAATGGAGCATGCATCATTCCATTTCCACATAAAAGGCATTTCTGTAATATTTCAACGTTAAATGAGATTTCCTTAAACAACAAATGTTGAACCTATGCTTCGAAAACACCAATATGAATGTCTCTCTACAAGTGAATGATAAACAAAATGTCTATTTACAATGTGTGATAAACGTAGGGTTTCAGGGCTTTAAATTTTCTTAAAAGGAGGAAATTTTAATTTATTTCCTGCAGTAGATTAAGAACTTTTTAATTGATTAGGTGGAAAATTAACTATTACTGAGAAGTTTATTATGTAAGTTTATAAGTTTATTATGATCTGGTTCAATGATTAGGTGGGTAAGTTTGGTTACCATGAGTCTTGTAGTTTAATCTTGGGTAAAAAACTATTATGTGTGCTCGATCTTCTAGATAAAGAGATTTTCAATTGAAGAAAAAAGACTGATTTATGATAAGTTTTCTTTGAAAAAATATTGTTTTTTTGAGAGAGAATCGTAAAAAATTTCCTCTAATTCTATTTAGTTTTTTAATTTTTTAATTATAATAAAAAAATTTAAGATAATTATTTAATTAAATATATTTTATGGGTTGATATATTCATAAATTAATCGAAATGGTTGTTTGATGCCCATTTATACTATGATAAAATCGTGTTTTTTATAAATCGAGAACATTCATTTTAAATGGTTGTTCGTTTATAAATTTAAAAGATTCAATTTATTTGTAAATTAATTTGATCACATTGTATTTTTATTGTATTTTTATATTTAATGTAAATTTTTGTTTATAAAGTATTTCATTTTCAATCAGCAGTAGAAAAATTTATTTTTTCTCCATAAATAATAACAATTTTTGTTTTTCCTAATAATTGTGATTTAACGCAAAAGTATAATCTTGCGAATATTTTTTTTCTCTATTTCAAATGCTAACGATCTAACTTCTTTTAGGGTTATATTCTTCTCATAGAAAAACTCTCTCAGTAAAAGTAATGCTTTTAATGATCGTATAAAACTTCGAGTTATGTGAGTGTATTCCTTTTATGCTTCATTCTGTCTTTCGTAAAATATATTATTGATCTCTTTCATTTCTTAATAAAGTGTCCTTAACTACCCCACTTTCATTACTATCAAAGGATTTATTAAAATCTATTTAGATCACCATCAATATTTCAATGAAATTTATTTTCATTTAACTTGCTTGTTACATGAATTCACACACTTTCATACGCTAAATTATCAATACATAAACACTATTGTATCCCTTAGTTGATTTTTTTTTATAAATTTGAAATTCCATCTAAATTCCTAACTTCAATAACATTATTTAGTTTAAGCCATTCCAAAATCACCTTAACTTTCTACACTTCCATGCAGAAAATCTTGTTAGTATATAATAAGTCCAAGGTACAATGAATCCTTTTTAAATAACTTACAATTCTTCAAATCAATCCATAAATATTTTTAATCAAAGTCTTAAACGCCAATGTTGTATCTTATAGATGCTTTCATTTTCTCTTATTATATGTCAAAATCATCTAGATGCATAGTTACAAACTTTCTAATGTATAGTAGCAACAACACACATCAATTGCATGATTTTACTTGGCACACTAGAAATCCTACATTACATAACTAACCACTCATATAGTCCTTTTGTTTTGAATTCTATTCTCCATTCTTAACCTTTTTTAATTATACTTTAGTGATACCCACTCTTCTATTTATCTTCATAAAAAATTTGGTGTCCCAAATTTTCCATGCTCCTTAAAGGAAGTCTATTTCTAGATATTGTTGAAAATGGCACCAAGAAAGATTCTAATTTAAATTTCCCTTGTATTAAATTAGAAGAAAATTGTAATTCCACATCACATGAAAACTTGTACGAGTTAACTAAGTTAGTTTGACTTAGTTTTTTCAGTTAATTCGAGTTGAGGGTCTAACTTGAGTCATGTAGAGTAGTTCCTACATTTTAGGTGCCTTCGTTGAGTTTATTTTGAGTTTTAATTAATTAACTCAGTTTATCTAAGTTAAATTCAGTTTAACTAGTTCCAACTGTTGGAGGAAGTAGTGAGAGGTTAAAGTGTGGAACTTGAATTTGAACCACATGTAGTGATCAATCAGATAACTGATAAATCAACTAGAAATAACTCATGCATGTCAAATCAGAGAAAGGCCCAATTGAGATTGGAGTTCAAGGGCAGTGTAATATCAGTTTTATAATCATCCAAATTGTACAAGTGGTGCATGAATTCAGAAGAAGGAATTAGATGAATTGCGAGTTTGTGGTTGGAAATTTCCCTAATTAATAGGGGCTAATTACCCAAGGAAAAAACGCAAGGAAACAGGGATCCTGACAAGCATAAAATTGGTTAAGTATTGGCCTAGGCTTGTCTGGGAAGTAGTGAGACAGATAGATATAGTGCAGAGGTTTCTCTAGGTTGAAAAAAGCATTGTAATCTTCTCATATTTTCTGAATAATGTAATATACAAATACTGGGGTTTTTATCTGAGGATTTCCCCAAGAAATCATTGTGTAATGTGTGATTGGAATTATTTCTGCTGTATACTTTGTGATTTCGCAATCGTAATTGGTTTCTACAATTGGTAAAGCGTATTAAAGTCTATTGTTTTAGCATATTACAATTAGCAGTTTAAATCTACATGGATTTTCTACATGGTATCAGAACTGAAATCACTATAGAAGAGAAGAATATGAGTTTGTACTTACAGGAGGAACAAGTTTTGCAGATATCTTCTTTGGAGTTAGCAACAACATCAGGATGGAATTCTATGGTCTCAGGCTCGAGTATGCCCTTGAGGGTAGCTAGAATTACATTTCATGGAGAGACCAGATGGAAGTAATATTGGAGGACAAAAAATTGAAGGAGTTCATTGATAAATACATCCTGAAACTAACTCCAACTAATCTAGAGGACCTAGGAGAGTGAAAGAAGTGTGTAGCAAAGGCGAGAAGGATTCTATTGGAAGGAGTTCAAGATCATATTATCTCGAACCTCCATGGAAAGGAAACTCCATATGCAATGTGGAAGGCCTTAACATATTTGTTTCAGAACAACAGTGCCCACATGAAGCTGCCATTGAAGGAAAAGCTGAGGAAAATCAAGATGGAGAAGGGCGAGACAATACCAAATTACTTGAACAAGTTCACCCAATGTTGGGATGAGCTTAGAAGTTTTGGTGCTACAAATTTTAAAGATGATCTGGTCAACCTAGCACTCATATTTCTTCCCAAGAGTTGGAACAACTACAAATATTTGGTAAATAGGAAGGAGAAGCTACCAGAGTGGGAGCGTTTGTGGTTCGACTTGGTGCAAGAAGAGATTCAGCGGAACACCAGAGATGGATCCTCATCAAATCATGATGATGAGGAGAACTGTGCCTTAGATGGAAAGTAAAAGAAATCAACAGGGAATTCATCCCATCTCAAGTCAGATTTTGGTCCGACGAGAAAGAAGGACTTGTCAAAGATTAAATTTTTTCATTGTCGCGAGGTGGGACATTATTCCATAAAGGGTCTGCATAAGAAGGTTGGAAAGAAGCCCTCAGGAGGAGCGGCAGGTGAAGCTCTTTCTTCACAATTCAAGTTGGATTTCACCTTCATCACATGCATGTTGTCATCCATGATAGGTATTGTGTGTTACTTGGATAGTGGAGCCTCATTCGATATGACCGACAACAAGGAGTTATTCAGTAACTTGGAGGAGAAGGACCTCCAGATAAAAATCGAGATGGGAGATGATGGAAGGTACAACATGACCGACATCGGTACTATTACTTTTCAAAAGTAGTCTATTTCTCCTCTCGTGTTAAAATATGTCATGTATGTTCATGGTTTAAAGAAGAACTTGGTTTTAGTTTCTGTGTTGGAATACCGTGGCTATGATAGCATTTTTAGCAAAGGAAAAGCATTCCTTCATCACATATCCATGGGACAAGTGAATAATATTGGGGTTCTGGTAAAGAACCTCTACAAATTGGATGTAGAATATTTTTTTGTTTTGAGCACAAAAGAAGAGAAGGCACAAAACCAAGACATTGGTGAGTTATGGCATAAAAATATTGGGTTTTCTACATCACATAGCCTTGAAAATTATGCAATATATTTCTATAGGACTTCCCAATGGTTCACTTGAGTAGTGTGATACATGAAAAGGGTGGACATTGGGGAAGTACACCAAAGGAACCTGCCATGATAAGGACAATTGAGTGCAAGTGATCCTTCAAATAGTTCACTCATATGTGTGTGGACTATTCTCGATAGCCTCGACCGCCAAGCACATGTATTATGTGATTTTTGTAGATGATTTTTCATGCAAGTGTTGGATATTCTTCATGCATAAGAAAGACCAGACGTTCTCAAAATTTTGTGAGTTCAAAGCACTTGTTCAGAAAGACACAAATAGGAAAGTTAAGGCTCTTAGGAGTGACAACAGTGGAGAATATGTGTCAAATGATTTCAAGAACTTCTGTGCATTAGAAGGAATTTGAAAGGAGTTAATAACACCTCATAAGTCATAGTAGAATGGGTTTGCAGAAACAAATAAAATAATTATTGTGGGACCTGACTCGGGAAATGTTACATGATCAGGGCCTACTGTTACACTTGTGGGTTGAAGCATGCAACACAACGCTATAAGTGCAGAATATAAGTCCTCATTGGATTATCAAGATGAGTACACCATAAGAAGATTTTTCAGGTAAGAAACCAGATGTTGTACACTTTATAATATTTGGTTCATCAGTTTATTGTCATGTTTCCAAGGATGCATGGAAAAAGCTTGAACCTGCAGCTGAATTGGGAATATTTTTGGGGTATACTGATACACCTAAAAACTATCAGGTGTACCTTCCATATTAGATGATGAAAGTTGTTCGTAGAGATGTGAAATCCTATGAAGAGAAGGTCATGAGAATTTCCCTTGAGAGGGAGCTTCAGCTGCACGCATATGAGGAGATTTTGGATCCAAAAGAAGAACCTCAGAATGTTGTGGAGAAACCACAAGTAGAGGAGCAGAGAGTGGAAGCACCCAATCATGAAAAAACATATATATATGGAAGGAAGCGCACTAAAGAGGTTTAAATATTGTTGTATGATGCTAGAGAGAATGTGGGAGCACCGACATCACAGTGCAGACAAAGGAGGTCACTAGATCAGTACATTGGCTACATGAATTTCATGAGTGAGAGTGTAGAGACTAAGCCATCCTCATTCGAGGAAGTAGTGAAATAAATAGTATGTGTTGATGCCATGGTAGAGGAGTATCACTCCATTATCAGGAAAAATGCATGGTAATTTTTCCCAAGACTAGAGGAAAAGTCAGTGTAGGATCTAGGTGTATCTACAAGGTGAATCAAGTAGCATATGGGAGTGTCGAGAAACAAAAGGCCAAATTTGTGGCCAAGGGGTTGTCTCAGGTGGAGGGAATTTATTACAAGGAGAAATTTGCTCTAGTAGCAAGGTACTCTTCAATCATATCTATTATTGCACTTCCAGTAGAGATGGGATGGAAGATACATCATATGGATGTGAAGACAACTTTCCTCAACTGAGTGATTGAGGAAGAGGTGTACATATAATAGCCAGAAGGATTTGAGACCTTCGACAGAGAGTCACATGTGTGTAGACTCAATCGAGCATTGTATGGATTGAAACAAGCATCTCATGCTTGGTACACCAAGATCGACAACTATTTCACTCAATTAGGCTTCACCAAAAGTGAAGCAGATGTAAACCTTTACCATATAGTAGTTGAAGGTAAATTAATTATTATAGTATTATATGTTGATGATTTAATTCTAACAGGTGATGAGAATCTGATAAAATATCGCAAAGAATATTTGGCAAAAGGAGATGGGGAACTACTTGTCTCTGAGGGAAAGTATGCCAATGAGATACTAAATATTTTCACGTGGAGAGAAAAACAACCATGGAGACTCCTCTAGTAGGGAATTGGATGAAGGAAGATGCTACTTCAGGTGAAGTGGTAGAAGCTACCATTTATTGACAACTTGTGGGTTTACTTATGTACTTGGTGAACACATGACTAGAGTTGTGTTATGCGGTTAACCAACTTATTAAAGAAATGGTCGAGCCAACCAAAATCTATTGGAAGGAAACCAAACATGTGTTGAGATACCTCAAAGGCACCACTTAGTTTGGTCTTTGGTACAGACAGATAGAGGGAGTGAATTTTCAAGGCTTCACAGATGAAAATTTGGTAGGGAGTGCATCAACGAGGAAGAGAACTTTAGGAGGAATCTTCAGTATTGGGTTAGAAAGAATTTTTTGGTACAACAAGAAGCAGAGATCAGTTGCACTAAGTTCAATAGAAGAAGAGTACATTTCTTCTAGTAAAGATACTTGTGAGGCTATCTTGATGAGGAAGATCCTTTTTGGGTTATTTGGTTAGTAGATGGATCCTATAGTGAGTTACTCTCACAGCCAGAGTGGTTTAAACTATCGATGAATCCAATTTTTCAGTATAGGTCCAAGCATATTGAAAACCCATACCACCACCTCAGATATTGTGTGTAGAGGCAGGTCATGATGCTAGAGTAAATTCCTACAAAGGAACAAGATGCAGACATCTTGATGAGGGCACTGTTAAGAGGAAAATTTGATTTCCATCTGATCTGGATCCGAGTATCTGATAATCCGGGAATCCCTTTCTTGCTGAGAGGGAGTGTTGAAAATGGCACCAAGAAATATTCTAATTTAATTTTTCCTTGAATTAAATTAGAATAAAATTGTAATTCCACATCACATGACAACTTGTACGAGTTAACTAAGTTAGTTCGACTTCGTTGGCTCATTTAATTCGAGTTGAGGGTATAACTTGAGTCATGTAGAGTGGTTCCTACTTTTTAGGAGCCCTGGTTGAGTTTATTTTGAGTTGTAATTAATTAATTTATATTATCTAAGTTAAAGTCATTTTAAGTAGTTCCATCTGTTGGACAAACTAGTGGGAGGTCTAGTAGTGAGTTGTCTACTTTATGATCAACTAGTTAACTGATAAACTGGCCATAAATAACTCATGCATGTGTGAACTGAGAGTTATCCAGTTGAGATTGGATTTCAAGGGTAGTGTAATATTAGTCGTATAATCATCCAAATTGTATAGGTGGTGCATGTGAAAGTTTCGTAACGTGAAATCCTATGGCAAAAAATGATGTTATTTATCCTATTTTTAAATTAAATTAAACAAATTATTTGTTGTGTGCTACATAAAATATCAAAACAAATACACTACAACCTTCACAAATAAAATATTATGGAAGAAAAATAAACATTGGCAGAAATATATGCACACATACAATATGACACCGTTATTTTTGGACTAAGTCCCTGTAAAAACCCAAATTGGGAAAATCGGTGCAACATTTAAGGGTTTTGATATTAGGAAATAGTGAAATATAAATACAATCTATATTCTTAATATATCAATCCAAAATAGAGATATGATTGAAAATAAAAAATAGTGAGAAAATTTCTCACACCACAGGTGATCTTACCCTGACCCCAACTCAAATTGAGTTGCTCCTTGCTCCCTCTACACAGTAAATGTGTTAGCCTATGTAGTTATTATGTCCCACAAGCTCAAAACTGTGTCTCCTCTCACTATCTCATTAGTTGGTGTTTGGAAGACTGACACTCTTTTCCTCCATACCCTATGCCTAGCTTTTGGTTCATAAATTATTCTTCTCCCCAGAAAAACAGAATCTCCCCAAGAAAGCTTTGCACTACCTCTATATGGAAATAACTACCTCTCTACAATGTACTCACTGGAACTGGAAAATCTTCCTCAAGCCTCACTATCTCTGCCCCTCTCTCACTTCTTCGACTTCACTGAATAACCTCTGACAACTGAATGTTGCTACTCTAGAGATCCATTTCCTAGAAAATTGAATACTCAATTGATTTTGTGTGTATTATCCAAGCCCCATCGACTTCTTCTTATAGTCATTCGTTGAGGCTTCAATGACCATGATTAAATAGTAAACGATGTGTGTGGACCTTTATCGAAAACCTCCATGACTAAGCACAAGTATTATGTGATATATGTAGATGATTCCTCATGTAATTGTTGGATATTCTTCATGCAGAAGAAAGAATAGATGTTCTCCAATTTTTTTTGAGTTCAAAGCACTTGTTGAGAAAGATATAAGCAGGAAAGTGAAGGCTCTCAGGAGCGAAAATGGTGGAGAATACGTGTCGAATGAATTCAATAAATTTTTTGCATTGGAAGGCATTCAACGGGGGTTAATATCACCCCATAACCCACAACATAATGGGGTTGTAGAAAGGAAGAACAAAAGCATTGTGGGAGTTACATGTGTGATGTTACATGATCAGGGCCTATCGTTTCATCTGTGGGTTGAAGAATTCAACACAGTTGTATATGTGAAGAACATGAGTCATCATTGGAATTTGGGGATGAGTACGTTAGAGGAAGATTTTTCATGTAAGAAATCAGATGTGGTGCACTTTATAATCTTTGGTTCATTAGTTTACTGTCATGTTTCAAGGATGCTCGAAAAATGCTAAAACCAATAGCTGAGTTGATCATATTTGTTGGGTACACTGATACACCTCACAACTATCAGGTGTACCTGCCATGTCACAGGATGACAGTGGTTCGTAGAGATGTGAAATTCCTTGAAGGGAAGGCCATGCAAATTTCCCTTGAGAGGGAGATTTAGTTGCATGCAGATGAGGAACATTTAGCTCCAAAAGAAGAGCCTTAATATGTGGAGCAACCACAAGCAGAGGAGAAGGGAGTGGAAGAACCCATTCGTGCAGAGATATCCAAATATGGAAGGAAGTGCACTAGAGAGGTTGATAGGTTTATGCATGATTCTAAAGAGAATGTACGAACACCCACATCACAATGCATGCAGAGAAGGTAACCAAATCAATACACTGGCTACATGGCTCTTATGAGTGGGGTTGTAGAGATTGAGCCATCCTCATTCAAGGAAGCAGTGAATCAACCAGTATGGGTTGATTCCGTGGTAGAGGAGTATGAATCCATTATCAGGAAAAGTACATGGGAAGTTGTCCCAAGACTGAAGCACAAGTCATTTGTAGCATCTATGTGGATCTACAAGGTGAAGTAAGTAGCAGATGCGAGTGTCGAGAAACACAAGGCCACATTTGTGTCCAAGGGGTTCTCTCAGGTGGAGGGAATAGATTACAAGGATACCTTTACTCGAGTAGCAATGTACTCTTCAATTAGATCTATTCTATCACTTTTAGAGTAGATGGTATGGAAGATACATAAGATGAATGTAAATAAAACATTCCGTAATGGAGTGATTAAGGAAGAGGTGTACATAGAGTAGGAAGAAGAAATTGAGACCTTTGAAAGAAAGTCACATTTGTGCAGACTCAAGCGAGCATTATATGGATTGAAACAAGCACCATGTGCTTGGTACACCTGGATTGAGAGCCATTTCACTGGGTTGGGCTTCACCAAAAGTGAAGAAGATGTGAACCTTTAACATATTGTGGTTGAAGGTAAATTATTGATTATAGTATTATATGTCGATGATTTAATTCTAACAGGTGATGAGAAGATGATAAAATCTTGCAAATAACATTTGGCAAGAGAATTCAAGATGAAAGAAATCAGGCTCTTGCATTATTTCCGTTCTTTGGAAATTAGGCAAAGAGATGGGAAATTGTTTTTCTCCTAGGGAAATTATGCCAACGAGATACAAAATAAGTCTCACATGGAGACCGTCAAACCCATGGAGAATAATCTAGTAGGGAATTGGAGGAAGAAAGATGCTACTTTAGGCGAAGTGGTAGAATATACCATTTATATGCAGGTTGTGGGTTCACTTATGTACTTGGTGAACAAACAAACGAACATGTGTTATGTAGTTAACCAACTTAGTCAAGCAATGGTTAAGAAAAAGGGTAGCCAAACATGTGCCTAGATACCTTAAAGGCACCACTCAGTTTGGTATTTGGTACAAGCGGACAAAGGGAGTGAAACTATAAGTCTCCACAGATGCAGATTATGCACGGAGTCCATCTGATAGGAAGATCACATCAAGAGGTATCTTTAGTATTGGGTTAACAGTAGTTTCCTAGTACATCAGGAAGCATAGATCAGTTGCACTCAGTTCAGTAGAAGTAGCGTACATGGTTGTTAGTCAAGATGTTATAATGAATTCTTAATGCAAGTGTACGAAAAGGGATCACTTTAGCTGCACATGAAAAACAACCCTAACAACAAATATTGTTGTCTAAATTTTTTAGATCTGCAATAGACGGCCAAAACAAATGAAAAAAAAACCAGATCTATGCAAATAAAGCAGCTAAACAATAAAATAATATAAGAGTTTCTTCAAAATATCCAATGGACAAGAAAATAATTATAAATAATTTTTTGTATTATATTAACACCTAGCAAGGGAACTAAGAATGATGTTACCAGTCCCCGTCAATGGTATGGGTCCTTGGCTATCCTCAAGTGCTTCAGCTTCAAAGTTTCTCTCTCAATGGTGTAGAATACCCAAGATGTGTAGAACTCAAAGGGAGCTCAATAAGAAAAAAGAAAATAAAAGTAATCAAAGTATGACAATGATAAGAGGATCAAAGTCCGACCATGATAAAGGATCAAAGGTAAGAAGTGAATGGAAAACCCTCCTATTTATAACAAAATATTGAGTTATCCTTGATAATGGTGCATAGTAAAATATTATTATCCAGGACCTAGATCTAACTACTTGGAATATTTTATTATATTTTGTTGGAGGGAAAAGGAATTTAAATTGGTTAAATCCCTTTATTTAGAAACAATAAA
>JAXQQM020080663.1:0-22572 GCA_034641835.2 Pinus albicaulis
CGGGTTAAGCATAACATTTCCTTTGTACAAGTCACCATCATTCCCTGCTAATGTTGCCTTCAACATGCCTTCAACGTACATTGATGTCAAGATTCATAAAGTATTAATCAACCAATTCATAAATCTATACTAGAGAAGCTTCTCCATCTACTCATGTATATTCATGACATGAAAGTAAAATACCTTGACATGCTCCCTTTAACAGCACATCATGCATATGTGCTAGTTATAAGTCATCACATTAACTAATGTTCCCATCGCATAAGCACACATTCCTGCAAGAAAATAACTACATCCCCCAAGATTTTCTTTAAAAGAAACTGATACATCAGTTACGATATTCGTGCATGCCATTTACATAAAGCTAATCAAAATAACTAACCCTTAAGCTATTACTTTTGGTGCATGAAAGGAAATCTAACATAACAAATGTTGTTCCCATGCATGCAAATGCATATAGATTCCAAAAGAGTCTTCCCAAAGGAATGCTTAACACAACAGAGCACATAGCTTCCAAAAGAGTCTTCCCAAAGGAATGCTTAACACAAGAGAGCATGCAAACTCCGTTTTCTCTTTTTCCGTAAAACTTAAATTTTCTGCATAACTAATGCAATTAAGCATACAAATACATGTCTTCTATTTCAAATATTATACTAACAACCTTTTCCAATGTAGTTTAACACAACATGCTATCTTTTCCCACATACGTATATGTATATTCTTTCCAACGAAAGTTAATACAAATATTGCATGCATATGTAAAAACTAACATCATAGTTATGATAACATAAAGTAATCACATATAATTTTTCCTAAGAAACATTATAACTCACTATTTCTTCTATCCATGCAAAGAACATATCTCTATAACAAAATGGCTATTATTTGTGCAAGCAAGAGCTTATCACAATAGCTTTTCTTAATGTACGTAACACAAATTCTCTTCTTGGAATTACACACCATTAACTATTCTTTTTAGGTAAATATATACATAATTATTTCTCAAAAGGAAGTTAATATAACTTAGTTTCTTTAAGTAGTTCCGCATGCTTCTCTTACACGAAATTATGATAGATAACCATCTTTTATGCACAAAACTAGGAAACCATAACAAGGTTAACTTAACCTTTTATACACCTAAGTCAAGAAATGACCATGCAATCTTTTCAAGAGGTTACCCTTTTCAAGAAAGTACCATAATTAACCCTTATTTTGTGCATAAGAACTAAGAAGACCTTTTGAAAAGAATAACAAAATTAACCTTTTATACAGTAAACCACGCAATTAAATCAAAATATTTTACCCACTAGATGTAACTCTTGCAAAGGAATTAACATAATGGACTTATCTTTCACTCATAAGATAAAGATATTCTTTCCAAAGACAATCCTATGAATTATGTTAATTATGCGTATAATTTTTAGAAGGTAATTCCATAAGATATTATCTTTAACCACAATTACACATTTTCACCTTAAGAAGGGATATCTCAAATTATTATATCTTGCCATGAAATATTTTCTCATATATTTATTTCATATTGATATGATAATAAATTGGAAATAAGTCAGGTAAATAGTCAACAATGAATTTGTTTCAGGCACATCCCAATAAACTAATTAAATACCCTTTTCTTGGTATATGTAACCTATCCCAAGAAATATGAGAAAGGTAATTATTATTCTTTGCTATTTTCTCATAATATTTTCCCAGAAAAGCTACATGTTATATATATGTTATCTATTTTTTTTTCACTAAAATAAATATTTATAGCTTTGATTCTTATCATTTTCCACAAGTAAAAATGCATATGAAATAATTCTCAAGACGACTTATTTGATCTTGAGCATAATTATTTTAAATCCTTTCAGTAAAAATTAACAAAATACTTATCTTTAATTTCTGGAAATTGTTTGTGCAGCCTCTCTACAACTACTCCTCAATGGCCATGCCATGAAATTCAATATCCATTTCCCAAAATTCCATTCCATCATTTATACCCAAATTTGAATCCGAATATGCCTAGACTAAGCATTTTGGAATCATCCGTAGAATACTTTTCTGCTATTCTATTTGGAATTTCTATCCTATCCTTCGCTTGTCTATTCTTCTAGAGGTGATTGCATCTAGTTAAGGTTTTTCGAGAGAAACAACGATGGCAATGATGGGAAGAATAATAGAAGAGGAGGAGACTAGTGCGGTGTTGCAGGAAGACTACCTAGTGGTGATGGCACAAAAAATTAGGGGAAGAGGGCCTAATGGACCACCTCTGCAAATGCCTTCTATCTCTTGGCGATCATCATAAATTACCTTTCTTTCCCTCTTTCCAGAGTAGGTGGAAAATAGCAATAATATTAGTTACCAATAACTTGTTCTTGATTCCAACCGATTCTTGATTAAACAGTTAGAGTAATCTTGATTTACCATGTGTAAATGTACAAGGTTGAGAGGGTATGTTACAACTTCAATCCATCATAAACATAAAAATCTAATTCTAATTGTAATTGTAATTTTATTGTAATTAAAGTGTAAAATATTTGTAAAATTTTAATTGTATTAATGGAAGTGATTGTAATTGTAATTATAATTGTAATTGTATATATGTAAAATTGTAAAATTGTAATTGTAATTGTAAATTTTATGTAAAATTTTAAAATTGTAATTGTAATTGTATTTGAAATTGAAAAATTGTAATTGTAATTGTATGTAAAATATTTGCAAAATTTTAATCGTATTAATGTGAAATGATTGTAATTATAAAAATTTCAATTCTAATTCTAATTCGATGCAGGAGCATCAAGGCCAATTTTCATTTTTAATTATGTAATAAAGGGGGTGTGACATTTTAATTGTTTTATTAATTAATTTGTTATTTTTAAATAAAATAGGAGATAAATTATAAAAGTGAGGATTTTGTAAATATTCTTTTATTAATTAAAAGGATATGAGAGAAAATAGAATTAGGTAGCAAAATTAGGGAGTAGGAATTCTATGTAAGGGACTTTGTTGAGTCCACACCTAAAATGAATTTAAATTAGATTTAGTTGAGGATTAGGTGGAGAGATTTTTGGAGTGAATTAAATTCATTATTTATGTATAAATATGAGTGGTTTTTGTGAGGAGAACACACTTGAATAGTTGAAGAGCTGAGATAGTTAAGAGGGGAGTGAGTGAGGAGTGATTTAAAGGGAAAAGAGCCAAGAGGCCGCCCAATGTAATATCTGGCCACGGAATTTTGATATGGTTATATGTAGTTGATTTGTATGGCTCTTTTTCGCCTTCATGTTTAATTGAGTTAGATGTTTTCCATGATTTTATTGTAGAAATTTTTAGTATTTTCAGAGTTATTGAAGCAGTCGTGTTCTTATATGCGGGATCTGCTGCATCATTTTTGGTATTGGAGCTAAAGATATCTGTGTTGAATTTGTAAAGTTATATGTGCACTGTGAATGCAGGAGCCTGCATGAAAGAGTCATGGGGAATATCATTTTGCAAGCTACGTTGTGTCTTATGCGGGGCAGAGAGCCTGATTGAGGGTGGACAACCTTGTCGATTTGTGTGTGGTTATTAATACGTTGAGCCAAAATTAAGCTGGGAGATTTAGCATGGATATTTGATTGAGGTTGATTTTAGATGTCGATTTAGACGTGGAGGCGGAGCATGATACCATATATTGGATGTTGTGTTAATTAGTTGGAGGTGCCACTGTGACAAGGCTGAGAGCAATTCTGTCGCTTTGGATAGGTATAGGTGTGGGGAAATTGTGTCTTGAAGAAATGTGAATAGGTACTGGGTTGGAAATTATCCCCTATGTAATCCCCAGTGCAGCAATTTCGGGGTTTGACAAGTTCACATGTATAAGGAGTTGTTATCCGATCTGGTTGAACCTTTGTAAGATTAGCCTCACAAACCTCGATGACCCTCCATGGTGGAAGAAAAGAAAGACGAGGGAGCAAGAGATCCTATCAAATTATTGCTCGAGGAGGCCCTCGAGAAACAAAGTAACATGATGATGGATAAATTTTCCTAGATCCTTCAACGGCTGCCCACCGGTGACACATCTACATCCAGCAGCCACTCTGGAGGCGACTCTCCTTTCAAGGTACAGGTCAACTTGGACATTCCTGTATTTGAAGGCCAGATAGATGCATATGTCGTAGATAGATGGTTGAATTTTTTGGAAGGGTATTTCTCGGTCCATGATTTTCCGACCGAGAAAATATTACTTTTCCACTTAAAGTCAGCTTCATGTCAAAGAATGGTGGGAAACCTATTGTGAGCAGAAGGACGAGAGTGAACCCTCTTTGTTCTCGACCTCACCCACTTGGAATTCGTTCCAAGACGACATCAAGGAATAATATTACCGTGGGGAGCTATGAGGACAAGTACATCCAATGGACCACGCTACAGCAACAAAGGGATCAAGATGTGCATGATCTGGTGAAATTTTTCCATACCCTGTGCACAAAGTTGGGTATTAAAGATTCAGAGAGATATTTCGTCCTTAAGTACCGCATTTGTTTTCACAGATACATTCAAGAGAAAATGGAGTTCCTCGAAATTACCTCACTTGGCATGGCATATCGCTATGCCGATAAGATCGAGCATAAATTTAAGCAGAAGAATCGAGACTTTGGATCCGAAAATTCGAATCCAGGGAAAGGCGCCCTTGAACTGTAGAACAAGGGGCAAAGCAAAAGCAGGGTGACTCAGAGCAACAACAAAAAAACCAAAGAAGGACACAGGGAAGTGGTGTGAATTTCATAACAGCCCCACTCATAGCACAAACGAGTGTCGGGCCAAAGAGTCGCTAGTGGTCGAACTGAAGGCACCCAAATCATATGCATTTTTTGATATGGAGTCAGAACCAGAAAAGGGCACTGAAAAAGGGAAGTATATCATTGATGCATATCCCAATGCCATTATTGTCACCACCAAGCTCTAGAGGGAAGATCTAGAGGATCTAGAGGAAGGGGAGTGCCTCTTCTATTCAGAGATGTGGGTGAAGGGCTCTCCATTGCAATTCCTTGTCGATAATGGAAGCCAAAAGAACCTGATTTCAGCAGAGGTCATGAAGTGGCTCGGCCTATTGACCATAGAACACCCACAACCGTATACCATTGGGTGGCTTCACCAAGGAAGAGATCTTTGCGTCTGCTAATAGTGCCTCCTTCCGTACAACATCAAGCCATTCACGGATGAAGTACTGTGTGATGTTGCTCATCTTGATGTGTCCGATGTATTATTGGGCCAACCATACTTGTTGAACTGACATGCTGTGTATGAGTCTAGGCCTCGTTCTTTTGTTATTAATTTGGGAAATAAATTTTACAGGATACCGGAGGTAGTACTGGCTCCTGCCATCTCTTTGACTATTGCAAAACAATGCAGTAAGATTGTTTCCCAAATGAGGAAATTTATTTTCATTACAATTCGCCCACAGGCAAGAAGAATATTGTGGCCACAGCCTCGAAATGGGGCTCGCCTACATGGTAGCAACAGATGGACAAATCCGTGGAGGAATACGAGGACATTTTATTCTCACCCACAGAGGTTCCTCTACACTTTCAGGTCAAGCATTCCATTAATCTGACCCCAGGTTCGCCGCTGCCTGATGTTTCCATACCTCATGTGACCACACAGAAAAAATCCACACATGTACTATCTGAGGCTGATCCAACAACCAAATTTATTGAACACATCCAGCTCATCCACCAATAGGTCCATGACATCTTTAACAAATCCAATACCAAGTTCAACCGAATTTGCCTCATCTCATGGAGGAACTCAACGCAATGGGGACCATTGGGGACCTATTCCATTCGACCCCCACCATCAGCTTCGCTTAAGTTTCAGCACAACTTACTACTTTTAACAGTTTTTTGGGTCCTGAACTTCTGGAGCTGTTTCGAGTCCTTGAACGACTTTTTTTGGAAAAAATGAGGGCAACATGGAATTTCCTTCGATGTTTCTCACATCAAAAGTTGTAGTCCTAAGATAGATATTTCTAACGAGGTATTGAGCACGTCAAATGAAGATCATATGCCAAAGTAACGTCCTCAGGAAGTTGATGTAACAATTTACCCAAACTGGGCCCATAGTTTTGGCACTTCATCTCCTAGGGTTAGGTTTTTGGATGTTTAGGGTTTTCCATTGTTTCTCCATAATAAATAGGCCCTCGAGCCTCATTGTAATATAGTTCATAGGTCTGTATCCACCACATCTCTTCTCAAAGATTCGCTACCAACACCCTAGATACTTCATTTCCATTATGTTCGTAAGCATATTTTTGTTATTTGATATTAATGAAATGAAGTATTATTTCTACCGTATCTTTCGTGTTTATGTATATTTATGTTTTTATTGCATTCCAAAATAAATCCTGATCACCCCTAAGGATTAATAATTCCAAGGATCAATATTATAAATCCAATGGGTAAATAGTATAAACCCAAGGACATTATTGAAACAATAGGATCAATATTATAAACCTCACGATTAATGTTAAACCCTAAGAAATATGAACCCTAATATTAATATTATAAACCCAATTGTTTATAAACCTATGGGTATACAACCTCATGATTAATATTATAAGCCAAAAGGATTATAAACCCTACGATTAATATGATTAATATAAAACCAAATATTATTAATAAACTATATGATTATAAGCCCTAATATATTATTATACATATTGGGGATTAATATTATAAACCAAATGGATTGATAAACCTAAGGGATTTTTTTTTTTACAGTAACGGTTATGGAGTAATTATATTCAACATGGCCTGAATGCCAGAAATCTGATTACATAGAGGGTGTCTATATCCTGTTGCCCCTCACCACTAAGATTGAAAGAGCAGCTAAAACTTGAGGACTTCCTCCTTGATGAGAGAACTATGAATTCAATCTCCAATATTTTCCCCAGCTTGAAAATGCAAACAAACTGATTTAAAAGAAAGCAGTAAAACATAATAACAATCAGCTTACGGAATGGGTTCCCATGTTTCTGCTTCATCTCTTAACTTGACCCCAGCAGAGAGGAGGGCCGCTTTGTTGGCTTCTATGTCCGCCTCTTTATTATTAATTCTCAGCACGTGATAGTAGTTCAGCTTCTGAAAAGAGTTTTCCAAGCCCTTGATTCTGGCTATCAGTCTTGCAAGTTTAAGGTCCGATACCGGAGAGTTTGAGATCATAGCTTTTATAATAATCTGGGAATCTCCAATGACATTAGCTTCCCCTATATTTAAATCTTTGATAAGTTTGAGACCTTGAAAAAGAGCTAAAGCCTCTGCTTGAATGCTGGAAGAGTGGCCAAGGCCCCAAGCATATGAATGAATTTTTTCCCCAACTGGGCTTACAACAACACCTCCTGCACCAGCTTTGCCCGGATTGCCCTTTGCTGCCCCATCAAAGAAGAGGGAGTGTCTTGTTTGAGATGTGAGCCAGTATTGGAAGTCCGTTTCAGATTTTCTAATTTTCTAGCCTTCAATAGGAGGTGCGTTCCTTACTGCTGCTTCGAATTTCAGATCAAGGAATGAGCCCCAAACAATGTCCTGTTGGGAGAGATTAGAATCGTCCTTTAAGTTGATCAAGCACACTTTCAATTGGCATTTAATTTTGACTTCTAAAGCCTTGTGGTTCTGTTCCGCACCTCTAAAAATTCTTCTATTTCTTTCTAGCCGGATCTGCCAGCAAATTACCTTTGGGAGGACAGACCATGTTGTTTTGATAATCTGATTTTTAGGAGGAGGACCAGGATATATGTGCGCCCATTTAGAGAAAATACTTGCAGTGGAGCTGGGAAGCGAAATGCTGGGGTCCAGGATGTGAATGAAGGAGAACCAAATCTCCTTAGAAAAACTGCAATCAATCATTAAATGGACAACACTCTCTGCATTTTCTTTGCACAACGAACATCTGGAAGGGCCATGAAATCCTTTCCTTTGCAGAGTGTCAAACGTGAGAATTCTACCATGACAAAGAAGCCAAGCAAAAAAATCGATTTTGGGCCACGAAGGAAAACGCCAAATGCCCTGCCAAGGTGCTGGGTCGGGGGGGACGTATGGTCTCTCGTTTAACTTTGCATAGCCTAGGGAAACAACGTAACCTCTGACACTCTGCCCCCAGCCTCTAGAGTCTCTTTTACTGGTGTGCGAAGGTGCCAATCCATGAAGAAGGTGCAACAACGTGTTCCAATCGTCCAGCAAGTGAGGCGGCACAGCAAGACATTTCCAACCTGCCCAAACTGAATCACTCCATAACGAAATATCCCATAGCGTCCGGAGCCCCTCTCCATCCATCCAGTAGCGCAACGCTCTAATGGAGGATCTGTCTTCAATAGGATCCATGTTCATGATTCTGTCAGTCCAAATGTTAACCTTTTTGCCGTTCCCTGGAATCCAGAAAGAATGCGCATTGACTAGGGGAGCGGCTTTGGAAATTAATTTAAGAAAAGTCGAATTAGGAAGCTGAGTCACTTTGTCCAAACAGCTGGAGCGAGGACCTCTGAAGTATTTTTTCCAAAGAACCAATTGGGCCCAACCTGGCTTAGGCGCAATGATCTTCCAAATGATCTTTGCAGCCATAGCTATATTCTGCTGACAGAGGTTTTTAAAATTCAATCCACCCTCCCACAATGGTTTGGATATGGTTTCCCAGCTGATAAGGGGGAGCTTATTTTCATTCTGTTTACCTCCCTTCCAAAATAACCTCTGAATAAACTCCTCCATTTTATTTAAGATGCTTGCCGGAGCTAGGAGCACAGCAAATTGGAAAAGAGGGAGGCTGTTAAGCACAGATTTTATTAAGACAGATTTGCCAGCAATGTTGAGCCAGGAGAACCCCCAGGCTTGGATCCTGGTCTTGAATTTTTCAAGGTGAGGAAGCCAGTCTTTGCTTATCGGTCTTTTGAGAAAAACAGGCAGACCCAAGTATTTAAAAGAAGTCCATGTGGAGGAGGCTGTAAAGCCCAGACATCTAGAGATAGCAGAGAGCAATCTGGGCGATGTGTTCCAACTGAAAATGTGACATTTATTTTTATTTAAGACACTGCCTGAGGCCTCACAGAAGTCATCCAAAAATACTTTGAACTTGGTGGCTGAGGAGAGAGTGGCAGCTCCCAAAAGCAGAGTATCATCCGCAAATAATGTGTGATTTATGTTTTTGACCCCTCTAGCAATACAAAATCTATTGATGTCTTGATTTTGCATCTTTTGATCAAGAAGGAAACTGAGAACAGAAGCTTGGATTACAAAGAGCAGAGGTGAGAGAGGGCACCCCTGCCTAAGCCCTCTCGAAGCTTTAAAAAAATCAGTGGCTCTACCATTTACTAGAGGCGCAATCCATGGCTCCGAGATGCAAGCCCGGATCCATTTAATGAAGTTTGCTCCAAACCCAAACTTGCTCATGAATTGTAGCAGAAAACTATGTTTTACTCGATCAAAAGCATTTGCTAAGTCAAGTTTAAGAACCATACCTTGCTCTTTCCGATGAAGACTTGAGTGGATTGCCTCTTGGACAAGGGTGAAGTTGTCCACGATCTGCCTTCCTTGGATGAAGCCTCCTTGATTTTCCGGGATAATTTTGGGCAGGATGAGTTTTAGTCTATTTGCAATTACTTTGGTGATTAACTTGTACCCTGTATTGCATAAGGATATCGGACGAAATCTGTTAAAGTTTTTGGCGCCTTTTTCCTTGGGAATGAGGGCTAAAAAAGCTGAGTTTGTGCTTCCTCCGATTGTTTGACTTTCTTGAGATTTTTGGACCATTTTGAGAAGGTCCTTTTCAACTATCAGCCAACAAACTTGAAGGAATCTGGCAGAAAAGCCATCCGGGCCTGGGGCCTTGTCCGGATTCATGGAAAAAAGGGCGTTTTTTACTTCTTCTTTAGTGACTTTGGCCTCGAGGACCTCGTTCATACGAGGGGAGATTAAAGAAGGAACGATGTCTATAAGATCTGAATAGTGATCTGGCTCCGTGTCCTCACTGTACAGATGTTGAAAAGGAGTAAAGGCTGCTTTCTTGATGTCCTCAAAATCCTTATGGATGATGCTATCCTCCTTGATCTCCGCTATAGTCTTGAAGCATTTCCTGGCCTGGGCTTGTTTATGAAAGAAGGAAGAGTTCCTGTCCCTTGCTTTGAGCCATAGGTTTCGAGATTTTAATCTCCAGTATTCTTCTTCAACTAAACATGCCTTGTGGCAGCTCTGCTGCAGCTGCGCCTCTTGATCTAGTAGCTCCTCTGTGATAGTAGCGCTCTCCATTTGGGATTGATGCGAAGTAAGAGAAGCTTTGATGATCTTCCTTTCTGATGCTGGGTTGGAGAGAGTTTTGGCCCATCGTTTTAGAACCCCTTTCAACCTTCTAAGCTTTTCTTCCCAGACATAGAAGGGGGATCCTTTGACAGGCTGTTTCCAGCAGTCCTTGACAATTTGCATGAAATCTAGCTCCTTAACCCATAAGGGGCTGAATCTGAAAGGAATGGGGCCCAGATCGAGATGGGCCAGGAGATCAAGCTTTATGGGCTTGTGATCTGAGATGCTATTAGAGAGGATATGCATTTTAGGTTCTAAACCTAGCAACAGAAAGGAGCTTTGTATGAAAAATCTGTCTAGTCTGGCAACAATATGGTCAGGGCCAGCTCTTTTATTAGACCAAGAATACTTACCGGAGGAGGGTTTGACATCCAGGAGATCCCAGTCTTGCATGAGATCCTCCGCCCATTCCCTTGCCGGGTCTCGGACTGCGCTACCTCCTCTTTTTTCAGACTAGGAAAGAGTGAGGTTGAGATCTCCAACAAAGATGATGTTTTCTAGATTTACAAATCTGCCTGGTGCCTTAAAGACTCCCAACAGTCCTTTTTTTCCCCAACATTAACTGGAGAGTATACATTGAATAGGCAAAATATTTCTTTGGAGGCCAAATCCTGCATTTTGAGCAGCTGCCAATGAGTATTACAAGCCTCATAAATGACTGCGAATTTGTCGGCGCTCCATAGTGTACCAATTCCTCCCGAGGCTCCCCAGGCTGAGATTGCTCTTGCTTCGCTTCTTAACCAAAGTTTCTTACTTGAATGTAGAAAAACTACGTCTTCCAGTTTGGTCTCCTGGATAAGAAGAATGTTTGGAGATTTTGTTCTTATTAAGCTTCTAATGGCTTCTTCCTTAACTTTGCTCCCCATACCTCTGCAGTTCCAGGAGATGACTTTCATTATTTATGCTTCTGATGGGCTCCCTTGGAGCCTTGAAGATGATGTTTCGGCATCCTAGGTTTTGAAGCTAGCAGTTTTTCCAGGGTTGGCTGGCTGCCCTGGAGCTTGTCTTTGTAAGTCTCCTGCTCTCTTTTTTCCCTGTCGGATTTGCGACCTCTTGTGGATCTCCTTACTGAGGTTTGAGACTCTCCTATTTCTCCTTCCTCCTCTGATTCTTCCGATTCCTGTTCCTCTTCTTCATCTTCTATGGTCATGCCTTTGGGGTCTTCAGCATTTGCTTCTTTGAGGGGGATTAGGGGGGTGCCTTTGCTTGGAGAAGCTGGAGTTTGAGTCTCGATCTCCTGAGTTGCTTCTGTTTGCTGGCTTAGAAACTCGAACTTGTTTTCTGGAGCCTTTTTGGGAGGAGGGCGCTGGGAATTGGCCTGTCGTGGGCCTTTTCCAATGGGTCCTCCCGGTTTTTGTCCTCTGTGATTGGTCTTTGTACGCTTGACTTGATTCCAACCCTCTTCGATTCCTTTCTCTGGCTCTGCAATAATAGGACAATTTCTGGCAAAGTGCCCATGAACTTGGCATTTCCTGCATTTGAATGGCAACTTCTCATAATCCAAGATCTGCAAATGGGACCAGCTGCCGACATTTATTTTGATTTCTTCAGGGAGACCCACCTCTAGGTCCACTTCTACACAAATTCTGGCGCAGTCATACTGATCCTTGTTGTTAGCCCGATCTATGAATTTACCAAGGGCATCGCCAATGTGTTTCAAGGAATCCCAGTTCCAGCAGTGAACTGGGAGATTTGGGAGCCGAACCCACACCGGGACAGCCTTAGGTACATCAACGGCCGGATCAAAGTCCGAAGTCCATTTGTTCAGATAGAGGCCCTAGGGGCCCATGAAATACGACCCGTTTTGGAAGATCAGATCTTTGTCTTCTTTGGATGTGAACTCGAAGAGAAAGTACCCTCGCCCGAGAATGTAAGAAGTAACACTTTGCTTGATCAGTGGAGCCCAATTCCTGTTAACCCACTGCTCAGTAGTTTTCGAAGAGGGCCAAAGCCCCATGAATTGACCTATAAGACCCCGCCCGCGCGGTAGGCTGTGCTACTTAGATGGGGTCCCGGAGGCAAGGAGATCTCTGTGTGACCAATAATATTATTATAAACTCAAAGGATTAATTTTATAAACCTAAGGGAAAAAAATAAACCCAAGGGAATAATATTAAAACCTAAAATTTAGATTATAAAACCAATATATTAATTTGTAAACTGTATGATTATAAAATCAAGGGATTGATATGATAAATGCAAGGGATTAATGCTATAAACATAACAAATTAGTAAACCCAAGGGATCAATATTATAAACCCTGTAAATATAAGTCTTAATATTATAAACCATAAACCCAATATTATAGACCAAAATAAACCCTAAACCCTAAATAAAATATTATAAACATGATTATTAAACCCTAGTTTATTCAATGTCACAATGTGACATTGAATGAATTGCAATTTAATGTATCGTTGTGACAATGATTGTCACATTGCTTATCGTATTGCGATGATGCTTGTCACACTTCAATGTTGGATAGATTTATGTACCATTCCAACATAAAAATATCAAACCATAGTATTAAACCAATTATTATAAAATCTAACATTATAAAACCTAATGTTAATATTATAGTCCATAGGATTAATATTATAAACTCTACGATAAATATCATAAATTTTAGGATTAATATTATAAACACTAAGATTAATATTATAAACCCTTGTATCAATATTATAGACCTAAAGATTATAAAACCCAATACTAAAATCCAACATTTGAAATCCTAATACTAAACACGATATTACAAACCTAATATTAAACACCCCATTATTATAAACCCAATATTATAAATGCAATATTAAACACAATATTATAAACCCAATATTAGAAACCATAATATTACAAACCCTAATATTAAACCCCAATTGAAAAATGTTGCATTACAACATTGAATTAAATATAATGTAATGTAACAGTGTGACAATCATTGTGAGATTAATTATCGCTGTGACTTTGAAACCAGTCTCATCCTCTCCCCCCCTCCCCCCCTTATTTTTTGGTTTCTTCCTATTTGTAAAGTGTTCATTATAAAAAACATATGTAATACATACATAAACATTTTACCTTTTTTTCACAATCTAACATTGGAAACATTTCTATATTATTTCTAGATCACGATATTAATCCCTAATATTAAATTGAATAATTATAAACCCTAACATCATAAATCCTAATATTATAAACCCTAAGGTTATAAAATCTAAGAATATGTTGAACAACTAATCCTCTATGGCTAGGTGTGGAAGGCGAAGAGTCACAAAGGAGTCCAAGTGACCTTGGAAGATGAATCCAAAAGTCACACCGTTGTATTATAAATGTACATCTATGGTGAATAATATGAGTATCTAATGCTTATCTTTCTATGTGTGTGTTTAGTTTCCTCATACACCATGTGTGTGTTTAATATGGTATCAGAGCTCATACGTTCATAACCAGCTCAACCTTGTGTGAGCCATTCATTTTTGTGGCCTGTGTACATCTGCAAAAATTTTGGTCATTTTTGCAGCTTTCGGAAATTTTCTGTAGCATTCAGGAATCAATTTTTGTATCATTCAGAAATTATTGTGTTGGGTTCATTCAGAAGTCTCCAGGTTTTCTCTCACTACTCCCTGCTGCATTCAGTTTTTACTACTCCCTCCATTCTTCATTCTGAAAAAAATTCTGAAATTTTTCCTGCAATTTCTGCCTACTTTTATTTCTGCACATTGGAGAGTTGCTGGAAAATATTGTCTGCTGCTATTTAAAGTGGGTCTCTAAAAAAATTCTGAGTTTTTACTGACAATTCTGCAATTTTCTGCAAACTATTCTACAAATTCTACTGTTTCTCCAGTTCTCTGCTGTATATTTTACTCTTGATTTAAAAATAAACAAAAATAAAATAAAATTTTTTGAGCAGCCTCACCTCTCGACCCTCGGCTTCCACACATCACTCACTGCAACCAACGCTCCACCCATCCTCCTCACTCCTCACACTCGCCCTCGGCCTCACGGCCCTCACACTCACCCTCGGGACTCTCCCCACCCTTCGCTCCCTTACCCCTCCCCCTTACGGCCCTCCCCATCCTATGCTATCAACTCCAACCCGCCTCCCCAACCCACCCTGCACCCCTCTCCCTTTCACACCTCCTCATCCTCCCTCCCTCCTTCGGCCCTCATGGCCCTCCCTCCCCTCGGCCCTCACGACCCTCCCTCCCCTCGGCCCTTACGGCCCTCTCCCTCCCGCAGCCTACCCCCTCCCTCCTCCGTCCACCTTGCACCTACCTCCCTCTCCACTCACGCTCCCTCACAGCCTCCCTCCCCTCGGCCCTCACTCCCTCCCCAACACTTGGCCTTCCTCACAGCCGTCTCAACACCCCTCGACCCATCCCCCTCGCTCGGCCTTTCCTCCCTCCCACCCACACATTCTACGTTCCTTTTTCTAATTAATTCCCTCCCCTTTTTTTAATTAACTCCCTCCCCTTTTTTTAATCTACAAGTGATTTATTTTTAAATTTTTACAAATTGGCCTCCCCTAGAAATACCTTCCCCAGTTTCACCTCCCCCAGAAAACATCTCCCCCAGTTTCACACTCCCCCAGATAAATCCTCCCCCAAATAAACCCCCCCCCACCCCAGTTAAAACCTCCCCCAGATAAAACCCCCCTCAGTTAACACCTTCCCCAAATAATACCTCTGTTTTTCCCTAATTTTTTTTTCCAAAAAAAGAAGAAGAATAAGAAGAAGAATAAGAGAGAGAGGAGATAGATGGATTGTCTATATATTAAAAAGTGAAGTGTTTACTGTATATTTCTCTATTATGAAAACATGACCAAGATGTGTGGCATGACAATGTGAAGGCAAATGTTGAAAATTAGTGGCATCATAAAACTTACTCATAGTTTTTGGAATTTTCCTTCCTCTTTATTGTGAAGTAATATAGCAAGCTCAAGACCATCTGATCATCGATAGTGAAGCATTCAAGCTTGTGAATATCTTTTTGTTGAATTAGAGTTGTTGGTGTAAAACAGTTATTTGAAGAAGAGAGAAATCATCTGTCTTAAAGGGTTATTGCACAGTGGTTTTTGCTGCACATTTACAAAATATTTGCAGTGACATTGTATTGTACTGACATTGTGAGTGGATATTGCTTCTTCATTCATAGTTGCAATCAGTGTTTGAAGTATAACTTTGAGTTGTTGAGAAATTGTTGTATACTTCTATGATGTGAGTCATTTTTGCTTTCCGGTCAGACAGCCAAGTCTACACCTTGAGGTCCTCCATAATTTTAATAGCAGAGTTTGTTCTTTGGGAATTCCATAATTGGATGTCCATGAAAGAAAAGGGTCTTTGAAGTCACTTGTGTTTTTTGAAAGATAAGTTCAATCACATTGTAAACGGGTGCATTATCGGTTGAACCCAACACCCTTTATTTCTTGAAGCCTGAGTTGTTGAGAAAAATGGCTAAAATAAATGATGCATTAGAGTTGTTGAATAACCTCATTCATTCCATTGTTCATGATATGGTAAAAATGAGCAATAATTCTCTTTTTAATATTCAAACTTGCTTGCAAGATGCACAAGACAAGATTGAGTTTTTGCAGTTGGAGTCTCAGCTTTAGCAAGATGAACTTCAGAAAAAGAGTCACCATTCTGAACCTGTTTCTATTCAGAAAATTGAGAAGGACTCTCATCAGAAGCAAGAATATAAAGTTGCAATCGATTCACATTCAGTTCCTTGTACAAGAGCAGATTTACATGCAGATGCAGCAACTCAGTCTGCACTTCCCAAGCCCATCATCAGACCTTGGTAAGAGCTTGTCCACAACAAGCACAAAATAGGTCTTAGATATGACAAGGAGTTGTCCTTTCATATTCTGGACTACTCCAAGCTCATAAAATTTCAGAGTGCCGGATTTCTTTATGAAAGTTCACCTGCAGCTGTTCCAGATCCTGCTCCGCTTCCACAACAACAACAACAGATTGTAAAATTCCAACACTGTGATCAAGTTGGCCATATGAAAGCTCATTGTTTTGATCTTCATCCATGAAAGCACTGTGGTCGGCACACCCATTCTTCACACAGATGATTCAGAAACAAGCCTCCTGCAAGAACAAAGATTCATCTTGGATGGATTGCTTCTTGGAAATAGGCATCAATAGCCAAGAAGATGTTTAATTCGCATGTCAAAACTTGTTCTCGAATATTGAACAAACTTGCAATTGAGTTTTCGCCATCATCTCACCTTGTACTTGACAGGGGGGATGGTGGTCATCTACAAGCTTCGAAGCCACATCAAGCGAGCTTGAGCCACAACTTGTCATTCTAGATTCAGAGTTGTAGCGAGAGACATAATAGCTCAAGCGAGCCTGAGCCACAATTTTTCATTCCAGATTCAGAGTTGTAGCCAGAGACACGGATGCCCATGAGCATGCCTTTGGTTGATGGACAACCTTAAACCATCATGTTGTAGACTTCTTTTAGGTTGAAGGTCTCCCTTTTCAAATATGAGGGAAAATTCCTCTAGTAGAAGCCCTTAGCTTCTTGCCAGTTTTGGAAGAGTTCCGAGAACTACAATAAGCATTGCGTTCCAGTGTTGGTGGTCATCCTTAATTCACCTCTTTATGACGACATTTCAGAGAGTTGATTCAACCTAAGTGCTGCCATGAATATTTTGTATACTTTTAGTACAACTCTCTTCTTTGACTCACACATACCCCTTCAGATTAAGGGGGGAATGTTGAACACCTGATCCTCTATGGGTAGGTTTGGAAGACAAAAAGTCATAAAGGAGTCCAAGTGACCTTGGAAGATGAATCCAAGAGTCACACCATTGTATTACAAATGTACATATATGGTAAATAATATGAGTATCTCATGCTTATATTTCTATGTGTGTGTTTAGTTTCTTCATACACCATGTGTGTGTTTACTTAATAATATATTAAACCCTCATGAGATTATAAACCCTAAGGTTACTACTATAAACACTTGGGATTAATATTCGAAACCCTTGAGATAAATGTTATAAATAAAATTTTATAAACCCTAATGTTATAAACCAAATATTATAAACCCAATGTTATAAACCAAATATTGTAAACCTCAATGTTATAAACCAATATTACAAAACCAAAAGTTATAAACCGTAATAAAAAAATTATTCATAAACCATTATTGTTGACTATGTTTGACTAATGGTTGGCTTGGTTTGAATATGTTTGTCTACATTTGAAAAATGTGGCTAACTATGTTTGATTATTAATATAAATCAATATTATTAAAAGGAAATTATATTTGACCTAATTTGAAGACCGTTGACTCTCAAACATAGTCAAACATCATCACACATATTAAACAACATTAGTAAATGTGGTCACCTAATTTTTTTAATTCCGCATTGCAATGTTTGATAAATTACAATGTAATGTAACAATGTTTGTCACATTATGACCATGTTTGTCACATTGAAAAATTGGATATATTTATGTACCATTCATACATCAAAATATGTTTAATTATTAATATTAATAGGTGATTATGTTTGGCTATGACTAACAGTATGACCATTATTAATATTAATCACTAATATTGATATTAAAAACCCAAATACCATAATCCCAAGGGAAAATAAACCTAAGAGATTGATGTTATAAACTCAAGGGAATAAATATCATCTATATTATAAATCCAAGGCATTAAAAATAATGAGATTAATATTATAAATCCTACGATTGTAAACCTTAAGAATATAGAACAAATGGATTAATATTATAGACCCAAGGGGAAATAAACACAATGGAAAATAAAACCAACATTTCAAACCCTGATACTAAATGCAATATTATCAACCCAATGTTAAAAATGCCAATATTAAACCTTAATATTATAAACCCAATAATAAACACAATATTATAAACCCAATATTAGAAACCATAATATTATAAATCCCAATTTCAAACATTAATTTTGAAATGTCGCATTTTGACATTGAATAAATTACAATTTAATGTAAGATTGAAATCATCATTGTTAGATTAATTGTCACATTGACACACTATTTGTCACAATGTGACATTGGACACATTTATGTAGTATTCCAACATCATAATATTAAACTGAATAATATAAGCCCTAACAACATAAAACCCAATATTATAAACCCTAAAATTAATATATTAAACCCTAACTTTATTATATTAAAACCTAAGAAACCATAAGATTACTATTATAAACCCTTGGGATTAATATTACCAACCCAAGGGATTAATCTAAAAACATTTTTTATTAATATTATAAACCCTTAGGATTAATATTATAAACTAAATATTAGAAACTCTAATGTTATAAACCAAATATTATAAATCAATGTTATAAACCAAATGTTATAAAATTGAATGTTACAAACCAAATATTATAAAATCTTATAAAATACAAATATTATAAACCCAACAATCTAGAAAATCTAAATCTTATCATGGTCAGCTACTAAACAATGACTATAAAGGTTGAATTTTTTTACTTTGTTAACTAATGTGGTTGACTATGTTTCACTATTAATATTCATCGACAATAATAATAATAATAATAGCTAATTATCTTTGAGTGAAGCTAAAGAGTTTTGACTATCAAACATAGTCAACCAACATAGTTGAATATAGTCAACCACATTAGTAAATGTGGTAGACTAATTTTGTAATGTCACAATCCAACATTTGATAAATTGCAATGTAATGTAATATTGTGAAAATATATTTAATATATTCAGTGGTTGACCAAGGTTGGCCATGATTGACCATATTTAACCATTCTAACTATGTTGATCTTGGATGACCTTAGTTGACCTAAGTTGATGATGATTTCTCACAGTTGGCCATGTTTGACCATGGATGATAATGGTTGACCGTGGTTGGCTATGGTTGGAAATGGTTTATCATGGTTGACCACATAAACCTTGATTGACCATAATTGTTGACTATGTTTGAGTAATGGTTGACTTGATTTGAACGTGTTTGTCTATATTTCACTAATGTGGTTGACTATGTTTGATTATTAATATTAATCAATAATATTAAAAGGAGATTATGTTTGAACTAGATTGAATAGTATTGACTCTAAGAAATAGTCAAACATACTTAACAACATTAGTAAATGCAGTCACCTAGATTTTCAATGTTTCATTGCCACGTTTGATAAATTGCAATGTAATAAAACATTGGTATGAATTTTTTCATAGTGCAACAATGTTTGCCACATTGTGACAATATTTGTCACATTTCGATGTTGGATAGATTTATCTATCATTCCATCATCACAATATGTGTGATTATTGATATTAATCAATAATATTAATAGGAGATTATGTTTGACTATGACTTTGACTATGACCTTAGTGAACCACATCACATTGTTAGTTTTGTAAAGCCACATATCAACAAAGATATTTGTTAAAAAAAATATGACATCAAATTTCCTTTTTCATTGCATGTTCATCTTATTATATTTGCACAACTACATTGTCATGATTCTTAATGTTCATCAAAAGGAAATGCCTTTTTTTTTGCGCCAATTGTGATATTTGTTTGTTTGTCAATATATCACGTTGGAGTTTTTTATCACATTGTCCTTAGATTTGTTTCACAGTGTTTTGATACCATTTCTTTTAGGAAACAACATTGAGATAATTAGTTTTGTAAGTGATATTTTTATGGGGGTTTTTCCGTCAAAAGTGAAATTACTATTTAGTTGCTTTTAGATGTTAGATGGTTATTCACGAAATAAAATGTGTATTTTTTGTTCTTGTAAAAAAAGTGAGACCAAAAATTCCCCTTAAAAATAGTTAAAGTACTATACTTATACTTTTATATAATAATATTAATACAATATTAATATTAATTTTAAAATCATTACATTAATTAATATTAAAAAAATATTTTTTATTATATTAATTACATTCAAGATTTAACACAATAATATTAATAACATGATCACTACCATTATACCTATCAATTACACTTTAATACACTATGCCTTAATATTTTTTTTTTTTTTTAAGTAACACTAAATCTATTAATATGTAACATAAAAGTACAAAACTGCCACTGCCTCAACTGAGAGAGCCTGCGCGCAAGGCTTGACTGCTGTGAGAAACAAGAGTTTGGACTTCCCATAGAGGGGAAACCTGTCCCTGCAAATTAAGAGATGCCACCTTCATAGGGGAAACCGACCTTTCATCCAAGTAGTTTAACAAAAATACAGAAAGTATAACTGACCACACTGCAAGAAGAGGGTAAACAAATAGGAAAACCATAATTAATCTAAAAACATTGTGCATGAGAAACAAAAACCTCTGAGGGATTTTCAGACTACTGCTCATTTGTTGGAGAAGGCAGTTATTCGACAATTCTGCATTTATACTCATCACTGCTTCTGCCTTCATCAATTGAGGGAAGCTCTTTGCCTTTGTCCTCGCCTTCTGTAGTCTGGACCTGCATTGAAACGTCACGGGAAATGTTTAATTGAGCCAAGGAGGCCTTGGCGTTTTCAGCAGAGACAGGATTAGAGCATTGGGGTTGAGAAAAGCGATGGAGGGATCAGGGATTGTGGTCGAAGGAGACGCAAGGCAGGTAGAATCTTCACAGACAGTAACCGTGACATACGCCGTGAGGACTGGCCTTTCAAACACACAGTTAAATTTGAACTCCGCACGCTGGGAATATTGGCGAAGGGAAGAGGAGGAAGGCGGAGGGGGAACGGGAGGAGCAGCGGAGGGGTCGACATGAGGTGTAGAGGAGAAGACAAAGGGAGGTGGAGGACACAAAAAAGGGTGCGTGGAGACAGGGGAGCGAGGCCTACCCCTGCGACTTCTGGTCTCTAGAATGTGGTCACAGGGGAAATCATCAGAGGATGAGTCTGAGGAGGGAGAAGATTGAGGGCAAGAGACACGACCATGACTCGAGCCATGACGACATCGCATATGATGGCACAGTCTAGGCATAGCGAGAGGGAGAGATTGATGGAATGGACAGAGGAGAAGTGACAATGGAGGGCCAGAAGAAGTGCACAGAGAATTCGAACAACAGAGCTTACTATGCGAATGGTGGAACTCGTTTGCACTCCATGTGCCAGCGAGCTCTTCATATTAATGCCGTCTCCGCGTTCTCGAGCGCTAGGCCTGGGCCATGGCAAAGTGGGGATGAAAACTTCTTGCCGAAGCGTAATGGTGGAGCGTACGCAGCGATCGCCATACCCAGACCAACATCCATACCAGGAGCCGAAGAAGACCAGATGAAATTCTGAGCGCATCAACGGTTCGAGAGAATGAAATTAATGCATCATGGGGTGGCAAATTGAATGCTCCCTGGCACGTACGAGGGGAGCGATGGCCAGCCCAAACGATGGCCTCGAGGCGTAAGGACGAACGTCCCATCACATGCCGGGAGGCGTTCGGTGATCCCGAAACTATGCCTTAATATATTAATAAATGATCAAACTACTAATACTTCATGGGACTTAATATATTATTAAAGCATTAATTATGGATTAGTATATTTATTAATGATAAACAAATTAAATAAATGATCAATTATAATTAGCCATGATTAATCATTAATGATCATATTAGTTTCATTAATTTTTTTTTGGTTGAAAAAACATATTAAATTATTACGTCTAATAATATTAGTAGATAAATAATTATTCTATTAAATTATTAATAACGCATTAATGATATTATTAATAATGTTGTTATTTTTATTATTATTAAGCCTAATATTAAACATAAAATTTAATATTAAAACATTTTATTTGTAAATTGTTTTAGTTTGAACCAATATTAAAATCTAAAATTAATATTAAAATATTAACTCTTAAACTAATATCAATTTTAAAATATTAAATTAATAACCCATATTAAAAATTAAAATCTAAAATTAATATTAAAATAGTAACTTCAGTTTTAAAATTAGTTTTTTAATATTAACTTTTAAAATATTAGCTTTTAAAGTAATAACCATAAACTACCTCTAACCTATAGGAGAGAGATTAACTCTTTACCCACTTTTAAAAGAGAAAAATAATTTCATTTACCAAACAAATAATGAGGGTTAACCTAATGAAAAATTTTGAAGGAGTGGATTAATATAATGAAATTTTTCAATGAGTGATTGTGTTTAGAGGCACTTTATACTTTGGGGTGATAAGGAGACGTGTAGATGTAATGTGAGAAATGTAGTGCAAATATGTAATGTGAGAAATGTAATGCAAATTT
>JAXQQM020091090.1:0-37398 GCA_034641835.2 Pinus albicaulis
CACCTTCATTTTTGACCATTTTACGACACTTGGTCCTGAGCTCCTGATCACACCTCCCACGAGAAGCTTTGTCCCCAAAGCTATCAAATGGCTTCAGTCGGGAATCAGTAGTACAGCAAATGAGAGAATAAACAACATCCTCTTCAAATTTCTCCAAAATTTCCTGAATCGCTGAATCGTTCACATGGCGAATTTTGCTGAATGAGCCATGTACTTGTGCTGAATCCCGACCAAGTTTTCTTGCCATACCAATCTGCCAGAATAAAAACAACAATGACACTTGCTGAACTTTGTGCCCTCTTTGCTTGTATGCCTTTCCAACTCATGGAATCTTGCACTGCTTTGCACTGACACTTCGTTCTTTGCACCAAACGACACCAAAAGCATCTTATGCAACATACGACATCAATAAGAAGTTGAAAATGAAATGTGCTATAAAAATGACACGCAAACTCTGTAACAACTGTGCACACAATCGACACAAGTTGATAAACAACAAGATACATCTTGACAAACACATGTGTATGTATCATGTACAATGAACTATATACAGTTCGCTAATTACACACACAACCTCTATGTACATGTGCAACTTCAACTCTTCTTTTCAAATACCCACAAGTACATCATCCCAAAAACATGTGGGTGATCAAGAGCTGAACCAAAAGACATTGCTGCAACATAAGTGAGTATCAAACTCATCTTTTACACTTCCATGGCGAAATTTTGCAACAACAAAGAAATTCCTTCAACTGAAACTTCTTATATATGCAATCTTGCATCAACTTTTCAATTGAAATACATGCATACTAATCTGAAATTTGCATGTACAAAATGAGTAATGACTTACTGCATTAAGAAGTTAATCCACTTCCTACCAAGCCACCTCCATGGCGACTTTTGTCAAGCGCAAATTTTCCTGCGTGAAACTTTTCCTTTCCACATCAATAATGGACTTCCATAGATCCACTTGCGCTAAATTTGTTGTCCCTTTTTTAGTCGTGACACGTTTGACGATTTTGTTGATGCAAGTCTCACAATGAGACAATTATTCCTTCTAAATCAAGCAGCCCACAAAACACACTATTGGAGTTTCTTTTCCATAGCTAATCTCGAGGTAAATTGATAAGGAAAAAATAGTCTTCAACTTTCCAAGACTTAGCTAACAAATGTACTATCCTTCCCCTATGCTCCAAAAAATACATGCAACCATTTTGCACTATAAGGAATGCTCAACTCGAGCTCTGATACCAATCTGATCTGAAAATGGATTGTACTTGCTTGAGGGGTGTGGGCAAGGTATCCATTTCATAATTTCAAATTGAGCTATACACCTGGGCGACTGGAATGTGAAACTTTATTTATACATAGATAGACTGTAGGGGCATTCACCGGACATGTCACCTCTAAAGAGAGGATGAGTTCCAGAGGCTACCTGGCCCTCTACAGGCTCTGCCTAAAGAAATAATGAAGTTAACACTTAGAAGTCTTTGACATACACATACTTGAAATTTGATGTCTTGCGGAATAAGACAAATAACTTTCTGCAGCTGAGTAGGTGATTATGTGTATATGAAAGTTATGTATATTTGATGTTTAACAATTTATATCAGTTTTGTGTAGCATATCATCTTCAGCAAATAAAGACATCAAAATGATAAGCAGTTCACCCCCTCCTCTGGGCTACATCTGCTGGACCAAGCCTCTCAAACTAGGCTTGTCCTCTTGTATTAAAAATGCTACAAAGGCTAATACAAGAATAAGAGTGTCTCGAAATACAGATCTGACTGTAAATACAGAATCAGAAGATAGGAATTAGCTAAACATGCTCTTTCCCAAACACTAAACAGTGAAAATTGTACCTGATACAGTACTTTTCCCCAATTGTCCCTGGTGGCCCTTTAGACTTGCATGGAGAATTTCGAGGTGAAGATGACCTCAATTGGTTCTGAAACCTCTGCCATTAGACTCAGAATGTCGAAAATAGCAGAAACAGGCTTTTAAATCACCAAAAATGGATGAACATAGCCCCCAAACAGCTCCAACACTGAAATGGCCCTGGTGGCCCTGAAAGCTTCCCTGAAGCTAAACAGTGAGAAGAATTCCTCAAAAGGAAAAACGAGCTGGAGAAATGGATTCAGAATGCTGAAAAACTTCAGGAATGACCTTCGTTCCACATTCACTGGCTGCACAATTCCCAATGCAGCTCCCAAACTGATTTGGCCCTAGTGGCTCCTGGAACTTCCACGAAGAAAAATCACCTGTAAACGGCCTCAGATGGCTGTGAAACCTGTGCCAATGGCTTCAGAAGGTCGAAGAGACCCAAAATCAAAAAACAATTCGTCTTCAAAGGCCTCTCCTAGCAGAAGTTATGCCACATTTACTGAACTGCCAGTTTCACCTTGAGAAACTCCACCAATTGTGGAAAGACTGCAGATAATGCCACCAAATAAGGGATAGGCGCCAAAATGGGCGGATGCCGCCAACTATCCCGCCAAACGTGGCATTAAATATTACGGTTAACGCATGTTCATATGCGCTGGCGGTCTTTGTAACCGTTTAAATAAATACAATGGTTAATAATTAAAAACCCACTATATAATATTTAACATGTAAGCAATGTTGTAAACCGCCCGAACGTTTGCGCGCCGAGTTTTGGGGTTATGGTTCCGTGCCTTGGGTTTTATGGGAAGGGGGCTGGCCCTTCGGGGCTGGCCCCCTTTCGGGCCCCGCCCAAACCTTCCGCTCAGTTTTTAAAACTCTTCGCCGCCATTGTAAACAAGTCAGACCTTTGGCCTAACGGTAAGGCATTACATTGATACATGCCCGACCACGGTTCGAATCCGGCCGAGCCATAACAAAATTTTTAACACGCCATTTCAACTCGACCTTGGGGCCACGTGGCGGCCTCCGGGCTAGCCACGTGGCGCCCTTCCATTGGCTGCAAATGGAATATTCCCCAGGAAGACTCATGGGACACTCACTGAATATCCTAATATTCTTAATATCTTCTTTTTTTAATAAAATTTTCCACAAAGTCAAATTTGGTATATGGAAATTGAGAAATCTTCACACTCTGAATAACTTCTCCATAATGCGACCGTTTTTCGAACCGTTCACGGCGCCGGAATCAGGAAGACGAGCTCTATCCGGTCGTTCAGGTTCAAACTAGTTCTGAGCACCTTCATTTTTGACCATTTTACGACACTTGGTCCTGAGCTCCTGATCACAACCTGACTAGAAGGAGCAGATTGTATAGACAACTGCTGCAATTGAGTAAGCAGGTTAGCTGCACCACTATTGATCGACCCAATAATTCCATCACCATGAGGACCAGGCTTAGTCTTGGATAAATCTAATTTGGAGCGAGGAGCATTGGGCAAATATTTATGAAAGACTCCAGACTGAGAATATATCAATTCGAGCTGCTGGGCCCTAAAAATAGCCTGTTCCTCAGAAAATACCCGAGACAGGGATACATCTTTAGAAATACCTGACTGCAGAGATTTCAAAAACCATTCCAAAAGGAATTCTCCTGGAATATGAGCTTTAATAACCCTCTTCCTTCTCCGCCATTCCTGAATATGGTCATAAATGTGGGGTGCGTGTAGATCCACTAGCTATGGAAGACATGGGTGTAGATCCAGCTGCAGCAGCGGAAAATGAAAATGAAGGAATCCCACTAGTGGGCATTCCAAAACAAAAGAGACCAGATTGAGAAGCATGTGCTTGGGTGAAACCAGAGCCAAACACAACAGTAATAGAAGCAATCGAAGATATATCAATAGCACCTCCTCCTTCTATAGAAGCAGAAGTCTGAATGCCTGCAACACTCACAGCTGAAGCCGCGTTCCCAGTCGTGGTCATCGAAAGGTATGAATAATATGGAGGATCTTCCGGTCTTGCAGACTCAAGTCCAATGTACTGAAAAACGAATAGATAATCAGGAGGAAGAGGAGATGGAAGTGACTCAGAGGGTTGAGGTACTTCCTCTACTTGTACTTCTTCTTCCTGCGGAAATAAGACTCTCGAGGTGAGCAGAACGCTCCTCTCGGAACCAACACCGGAGCCAATTACAAAACCTTTAATCCCTTGTGGAGGATCTCTCTCCACTGCGTCTGACGCCACAGGGTGATACTCACCTGCTAAATTACTCCTACGCGTTCTTGAAGAAGGCTCTAGACTCTCGGGAGATAACCCCCGGATTCTCCTCGATCGACAAGGTGCTTGATTAGCAACTTTAATGAATTTTAATTAGAATAAAAAAGTATAAAGCTAGGCAAGCTAGGAGCAAATAGCACTCACTACAAAAAATCCCTGAGATACAATCAAGCAAACAACCTTCAAGTATTTCCGCTCCGGGTGATTAGGACCGGACACCAAAATACAAGAAAGCGAAGAATAGGACCTCCCGAAAGTAGTCTGGGATAATTACGGCCCAAGCCTACTAGCGAAGGTAACATAAATAGTTACGCCGACCTCCTAACAATAGCCTTTGCCGGCACAAGTATCCAATATTCGCAAGGGCATCCCCCAGAAGTACTGCTAGAAGTGATACGACGTTTGCCTCAGGTACCACGGGTATTTCCCCCGCAGTCACCTATGTGGAACCTAGGAATGGCAACTATGGGCACCAATCCATGTCAGAAGCCCGACGGAACGGTCTTGAGGTCAGATTCAGCAAATCAGAGAGGGGGTATCTCTCTTCTCGGCCTTCACTTCCCCTCGCGCTTGACTCTCTGGAGGAGAGCTTTCCCGGTCCACCTAACGGAGTTGGATTTCACTCAATTAATAAACTTCTATGTTTTTGCTTGAGCGGCCTTGGAGAGTTAACTCTCCACTCACCTAAGCCAAGGCCCTACAACCTAGCTAGTTGGTGTATGACACTTAATAAAAAACTTGCTAGTTGTTTTTAAATTATAGCGCTTATTTTAATCGATTGTTATATTAAGTCAAAGGGATACTGAAATGAAACTCGTGGTGTTTTGTGACATAGAAAAGAAATTAATGAAAACCAAACTACATGCAAATGCAGTAATTGCCTTTCGATGAAAAGAAATTTCTACACGGGTTCTACGAGACTAATTTTTTTTTTATTTTTCTTTTCAGATAACAAACTTCACACTCGCAAAAACTATGAAAAATACTATAAATGCTTAAGTGCACCTGATGCAAATAACTAAGAGCATGCAAATTCTAAGATGCAAAATCTACCAAAGCAGAGAGAAATTTCCCAAAGATCCTTCAGTTTTATCTTTTTTTGATTGTCCACAAAACTAGTTCCCAAAAGTAGAAACTCTCAATATAAAGACATCAAAATATGCTTGAAAACAAGAGGAAGAAACCAATGACAATTCCTTTACAAAATCAAGTCAAAAACCAAAGGCAAGAAATCTCAACAAAGCTTCAAAAGATGTAACGAAACGAAAACAAAAATGCAAAACAAAAGCAAATGACAAAACAAAATGTTTTTTTTTTGAGCTTTTGAATTTTATAAAGAGAAGAGCTCGAAGAGACCAAGAAAACTATCAAATCCCAAGCCAAACAACTCTGAATTTCAAGAAAAACTTCAAAAATGCTCCAAATCTTATAGGGGTACTTAGTAGCAAGATTTATATGAGCAAAAGAAGACAAGAAACTCAGTAACTCGGCCCAGAAGAATAGTACAAACTTGCAGCAAACAAAAATTTCAAAGAACCAAGAAAGACTCTTCAAAAAATTGCAACAAGACCTAGTCAAATGAACTCAAGAAAACTAACCAAAAGCAGGAAAAAATCCAAGCGCAAAGCAAAAAATAAAATGAGGAAAGAGTATATGAGCAAAAGCTCTCTGTCCTGATAAAGCAGAACAACCAAGAATCCCCAGGAAGAGATTTTGGTACTCGAACCAGAAATGCAAGCACTAAAAACCAAAATTTGCTAGATAAGCTAGTCTTCAACCAAAAAAGAGAGAAAAAAGACCAATGACCACTTTCAACACAATCCAGTGGATATAAAGACACTGCAGGAACATGTCTCCACAGGCAGACAAGACTAAAAAGTCAAGAAATCAAAAATTTCAAAATTTTCCCAGGCATACGCTACTTAACAGTTTTGAAACAAGCGTGCATACGCGACTGTGTCAAAGGAAACCTGCGTATACGTGACTTCCTTTGAAGAAAAATGTGTGTATACACGTCTGTGTATAGAAGAACTCACGTATGAAAAGGCAAATAATGAAAAATAAAAAAGATCAAGCCTGGATAAAGAACCAGGTCTTCAGTCTGACTGAGAAAAAGTTAACTAGACTGGTAATAATGATTCAAACTGTTGGAAACCTTTCAAATAGCTGAAACCACCCAACAGGGGAATCACAAAAATGCAATCCCCAGTGGAGTCGCCAGTTCTGTTTCGGGGAAAAACACCCTAGAGGTTTGTTGGGTCAAAACCTCCACAGATCCGGGCATGCCATCCAGAAGGACTCACACACAACCACACTTGTATGCTAAAAACTAGATAACAACGATAGTAGAACTCACCCGTAGTCCTACGTTCGATGTAGATCCCGCGGGGTCCAAACCCCCAGCAACCCTTCTTCCTCTTCAACCTGGAAAACAAGAAAGAACATGCACGGAAACCTAGTTGTACAACATATATTTCTCCTAAAAGTTAGTGTAATCCATGTGAAACATTATATAAACAATAATAAATGCTTAATAATCAATATTTTCACATATGCAAATAGATATTAACACGTTATTTCAGGAACAAGATGGTTCTTCATTATTGCGAACAACATGTACAAAAATAAAAAGTGGAGAGATCACCTGAATCCTTCCACGATCTTCGAACAGACCGTCGTCCAGATCTGTTCTGCCCTTGCCTCGCGAAGATACTTTCAAGACTTGTGCACTCGAAATGGCATATAAATGGATGAACATCTCCAGGAAACAAGGGTTTCCTGTAAAAATCTGGGAAAGTGCAGGAGACACGGGAATTCAGACTTGAATTGGGATTCCAACAGAGTATAATATCTATAAAATTTCTCCCTCCCTTAGGCCATACACATGAGGGGATTTTATACTCCCTCAAAGTAGTTTCAATCAGTTGGAAACAATTGGCCACGTGCTGGGGTGGATGAACTACTGGAGTAACTATCAACCCAACCCGAAAATAGGGAATTTTTATATATTTTTTAATGATTTTAATGGAATACGCGGAAAATTACATGTGGACTCGCGTATATATGCGGAAAATTCTGGGCATAACCGCGTATGGGATTTTTAACACTGTTTTTTATAAATTTTGTTCAAGTATGTGGGAATGGCTGCCCAAGGCCATAGAGACAATCATGAATCACATGAGGGTGAAAAATGATGCTATAACACCTCTTAGCCCAAAATGTCAGTATCCCATCTATATTTGAATATTCAGAGAAAATTTTATTTTATTAAAAACCTGAGAACCATTGCCCTGGCTTGGTGACCAAATCATGACAATGCCATTCACAAGTTTTGATAGTCATGAACAAGCCGGCTTGTGATGAGACCTCTTGTCTTACAACGTAAAGTTGTGAGCCATTATCCTAATGTGGTAATCAAATTGGCAATGTCATAATTATCAGAACCTATGATCATGGTAGGCTGGCTCTGTAAAGAGACCCCCTATCTTTCAGGCTCTTTTAGCTTTTAGATTATACTCTGATAGTTGGTGATAATAGATGGGGAGAAAAATTATCTCTTAAGAGATTTGGGATGACATGGAAGAGTTTAAAAGCTAAACTTTTGATATTTCTTGTGTTAATTTAGCTAAAGCTGATTTTTAAGATAAGTTGTCGTAAAAATAAACTCTTATGTTATAGTTTGAGATCATCAAAATAATAATAAAAGAAATATTTAGAGTTTTAAATTAAAATCTGAATGGAAGAAATTTTGAAAATTAACTCGATATTCTTTCTTTAACCCTAGAATTCTCTTTAAATATAGAGTTAATAATTTCCCATGAATGAAACCAAAGTCGAATAGAAAAAATTCCTCTTACTAACAGTTAATAATACCACTAAAAGAATATGTATGGGGATTTTCAAAGTAATTAAAAATTATCTATCATGAAATGAACTCTATTGAAAAGGGCAAAAATTTAAAATGAAAGAACTAAGAATGAAGACAAACAAGATTTTAAGAAAACAACTCAAACAAGATGATGATGTTTTGACAAAAACATTAAGTTTGTGTTTTCAAATATTCATCAAGTTAAATTATTGTATTTTTTATTTACTTATTTTATTTTATTTTTTTATTTTTAAAAGAGTTATCTTGTTCCTAAGTTTATTAAAATCAAATCAATTTAAATGAAAGATAGCAAAACATAAAGAAGATCATCAAGAATAGATCATGAGAAACATATTTACAAGATAAAAAGTATAAAATGATGAATATGTTTTTAAATTAAAAATTTTATCTTGTAAGATGTTTGCTAAGGGCTGCTCCTATTTTAAAAGCATTGATGCAGTTTTAATTTTTTATTTTCAAATGCTTCAATATGATTTTTTGCCAATTTTGCTTAAAACTTATTTTGTAAGTCTTTTAACGATGATGTTTTAAAAGTAAGACTAACAATTAGTTTTCAAAAATAATTATAAATGAAGTAAGAAGAAAAATTTGGAAAAGGAAAAGGAATTCCCTATATGAATCATGGTGATTTTCTTTTCTGAATTGCTTTTTCTAGCAAAACCAAATCCTCAAATTGCACTCATAAAAACCTGCAAGAGAAAGAAGATAAGGATAAGAAAATATAACTAAAAGAGAAAATAAAAGAAAGGAACAAGGAGAAATGAAGATCAACATGTGCACAGACCTGAGAAAAATGCATACCAATTTACCTTGTGAATCTTGACGTCTTCATATGAAGAGTATATAAAAATAGGCAAGATTAGTCATATTTATCTCTAAGTTTGGATATGTTGAAAATCATGATTTATTGAATCTAAAAACTAAGCGATGCTATAAGAATTCTTCACATAATAAAAATGAATTGACATATGAATAAAGTGAGATAATAAAATATTGTATGTCATCATTTGATCTTGTGAATTATTTTTAAACATTATTTAAAATGTAAATTTAAATGCTATTGCAATTATATGAGTAAAAAGTGGAAATGGACCTTATATTTGAGTTAACATTTTAAACTGTGGGGTTTATCATTTATCAAATGTAAAAAAATGTTTTATTAATGAAAACCTCAAAAATGAGAAGAATGCCAACTAAGTGTCTGATAGTGTCCCATCCTTATTCATCATTATTGCATTATTTGGAAAACGACAAAAATATGAAACAGAATTAAATTTATTCCTACTCTAAACCTTTTGAAGGAAAATGACTAGGTATAGTCATATTTCCAATGTAACCAAGCACTAATTTTATTTCCTGCAAAAATATACATTACATGTGTTAGAAAAATATAAATCTTAATTATTAAATTATATACAAAAATCCTAGAATATTTATACATGTTAATTCCTAAGAATGAAAATAGAAGAAATTTATAATTAGAAAATTTTATGCTAAAATGACTTTCTAACTGAAAATAAATAAATAAATAAATAAATAAAATAAAATTTTTTATCGAAATATGTACAATCTAAAGGGTTAGAGATGTTACCTTTAATGATCCACCAAGGTTCTATTTTTTAAAATTGTGCAATAGAAGTATTAACATCAATTGTTTCTAGGCTTTTACAGAAATCGTCATTTTCCCTTATGAGATGTTGATCGTCATCATGAAGAGAAAAAGGAAGAAATCCTTAGAGGAATCTATTATATCAGAATAAAGACAACTAACCAACTCATGATTAATATTGAAAATTTGTAATAGATTTTGATGATCTAAATCACAATGGAAAGAGTCAATCTTGAAAAATGAATCAAATGATCTAAACTTATGAATATCGTGGTTATTAAAGATCACATCCTTTTCAAATGATTTGTAAGTATCTTCAATATTGTAGAAAGGATGGATAAAGGTTTCCAGATTCATATCGATAAGTAATTGATCATTTAAAAATACCCCTCGCATTTTATGATGTAATTCATTCTTAAGTTTTGAACCAGCAAATATTCCAATAGGTTGGCACATACAATGATTAGGTTGCAAATAATGATAATCGTAATGTAAGTTAGGTGAATTTTCCTCAAGATGATCATTTTTGTTTCCTTGGATTAATGATGTGTCATCTGTTGTCGCAATAGATTTTAGCTCATTTTCAAAACAAGAATTATTGTTATGATTGTTCCTTAAATCTTGTTGTTGTATAGAATTTTATTCTATTGAATTTGACTCATTATCATAAACATTGGGAGGTACCATAAAACGTCTTCAGATGGAAGATTCTCTCTTGATGTTGATGGTTGAGACAAATTAAAATTTTCATTTAAGGATTAAATAGTATCAATAATAGAAACAAGAGTTAATGTTGGAGATTCTTCTTTTTGTTCCATATATGTTTTTATATTATGTTTTTTAACAAAAGAAGTAAATTTCTCAATCAAAATTTTCCTAAGAGGTAAATCGTCATAATGAAATCTGTAGCATAATAACATAAATCTATCAGAAAATTCGCTAACAATTTCATTATCAAAGATTGTAAATTCATCAAATTCTAAGCACAATTTCTCATAGTTGTAATTGTGATGAGCAGAAAAGAATACTTGCATAAAGTGATTCCAAGAGTGAATACACTTAGCTGGTAGGATGTTGTACCATTCTTGAATCCTTCCTTGAAGTGTGAGAGTGAATAACCTGCAAATTTCATTATCTTTAGTGATGTTGAAACATTTTCATTTATGTATAAATTGATCAGCATTATCTAAAACAGAAATGAAATTCTCACCATCATATTGCAGTTCATATATTGATTCAAGTTGTCTCTTGGGTATACCTCTGGTAGGCTTGCTCGAACTAAAAGCATGACCCAATGTAGGAATAAAAATAGGAGCCATGGCTAGTTAGAAATGTTAAAAAAAGATTTCATGTAGATTAACTAGCTCAGGCCCTCATTCTAGCGCCAAAAATGTTGAAGCCTCGAAAATCGCTGCAACAACATTGGGGGATAACCACCTGGTCCAGAACTTAAAGCAGCTCCTTTTCCATTTGGAATAGTGGCTCCGACTAGTTAAATTAGGTCCAGTTACCTTTTCCCAAACTCCGATTACTTAAAATACAAATTTCATTCATTAACGGAGAAGAGATATCAGATCAACTCTCTTGCTAATTAGGCAAGAGATTTGATCCTTAAGTTGATCTAGGGCTCAGCCAAGCCACGACTAAGTTATGTCTTATAATTAGCCTAACTATTCTAACCTAACTGACTTTATAGTATTAAGTTAATATTAATTGTTAATCCTAAATGACACTATGATAATGTTATCTCTATGAAACTTGTTAGTTTAATACTATTTATTAATCCTAAAGTAACACACTGTTAATGCTATACTATCGTTAAAGTCTTTGTGTTAAGTATTAAAGTACTCCTATTTATCTCATATGTCAAATCTAAACTAATATATCATATGTTATTATGCTAATTAACTATCTATACTATATAAATAAATATACCTTATACTATAATATATTCCTAAATATCACTAATATAGTTCTAATGATAGTTTTAAATATTTAACCTAGTTTATTATGAGATTATAATATATCTATGATAAACTATGAAATGAATGTTAACTAAATATTATTATTATTATTCTAAGTAAACAATTAATAATATCTTAGTTAACTATACTACCATTAAGGTTAAAATTATTCTAATTGCCTTAAGTTATTATTATTTATTGAAAGTGAATGTTACAAATTAATGAGTAGTTAGTATGTTAAGGCTAACTCTAAAAAGAAAAAGAAAAATGTTTTCTAATGTTTATTGTTATTAATTAAAAATAAATGAATTAATATACAAGATATTACATTAGTTCTAATGATTGATTTATTAGTATTTTGAATAATTATTAAAATCAATCATAGAAGTTTGACTAATCTGATGACTGGATTCTGCCACTGAAGATCAAGATGTTTGCCTTTAACCAAAGAGGACTTTTATGTTGAGATCATTTACAAATACAAAATTAATCTAAAACGAAAATCCTATCTCGGACTAAGATGGGATACCCTCTCTTAATCCGAGAGCAAATTAAATAAAAATAGGGGAAAGACACGTTTATGATTGAATTCACTATGTAGTTTCCATTAATTAAAAGAAGAAATTCATATTTAATTAATGGGATAAAAGAAAAATACATTTGCAAGTTAAATATAAGAAATTATTATTTAATCGCAAATATATTTTAGTGAATTTGTTATAGATCCGATTTCGTTCTGCCTCTTGAAGATAGCTCCTGCAAAGCTTCAAATCATATCAAAATTGAACCAACAGAAATGTTAAGTATCAATAAGAAATATATTTTAGAATAGAAATCGAAATCAAATATAAAATAGGGGGAAGGACCGGTTTATGATCGAATTCGTCATGTAGTTTTCATTAACTAAAAGAAGAAATTCATATTTAATTAATGAGATAAAAGCAAAATACATCTACGAGTTAAATATAAAAAATTATTATTTAACTTCAAATATATTCCAGTGAATTCGTTATAGATCCGATCTCGTTCTGCCTCTTGGAGATAGCTCCTACAAAGCTTCAAATCATATCAAAATTGAACCAACAAAAATGTTAAGTATCAATAGAAATATATCTTAGAATAGAAATCGAAATCAATTACAAAACTTGGACACAAATAAAAAAATTTCAGCATTCAGGTAGAAATACTCATGAATGGAAATTCAAAATAATGCCAAAGCTTTGCTTACAAAATATGCAGTCATTGAGAATTTGAGACCTATGATTTTATTACATGCAGAAATGCTAAGCAATATTACAAAGGCAAAAAACTCTCGTATAACATTTACAATCACCTCCTCTACACAAAACAGAAATGCCAAAATTGCAGATTGAATGATAGCAAAGAATCCCCTACACTGGATCGCCATCCCTTCTCCTTATGATCCTGTAGCGTCTCCTTCAAACCGTTGAAAAACTGATTTGAAGAATTTTTTTCCCCCTGATGGATGTATTTCTGATGGCTTTATATAAGACTGTTTCTGAATCTCTCTTTACCAAAAATGCATTTCGTTGAGCCAATTTGGGATAAATATCCAGAAATACTAGTGTGTGTAAAACCCATAATAAGACTTAGGATCAAAATTCTGGCGGGCGTATTGGATAGAATGTTTATATGTGATCTTGGTTGGCGCGGTTCATGCGATCTTATCTAATGCTATTAACAACTGTTACATAATATCTCAGTTAGCGATTCCTGCAAAAGGAAAGAAAATTAAATTAAATATCAACAAAATGTAGTTGTAACTCGGAACGAAATCATTTTTAAAGGTGTTTACACGGTTTAAATTATGAAACCGAAAAAAACCTTTGAGATCTTTAAACACGGAACCATTGTGAACTGTAGCAGTCTAACATATTGATTCATTGTTCATTTAAGTTTTAATGCTAATATTAAATGTGAAGTTTTAAAGGTGTGAGACATGTTAATATAATTAATTCAGTTGACTTTTAAAAATCAGAAAGGCCCACACCATTGTAAGGGATAATGTGCTTCACGATTGTTTCAAAGACTTGAAACGTGGGAGATCCGGATTGCCTCTCGCTATTTTAATGGAAGAAAAACCCTAAATAATATCTCACCAATGCTGGTATGAACCAAATGTTTTCTGTTAACGAATTATGGTGGGTAAGTTGGCTAGTTCTACGCCACTAATGATGTCATTGTAGGAGTTAGAATTCCCTTCTATGTTATCTCCATCAAATTTGATTTTTACAATAAAACTTGCCACGTGCAATATGGTGAGATTTTTAACATTTGCAAAATGTGGTTTAATAAAATGAAATGCTATGGGTATTTAATAAGGTTCTATATGAATGTTTTAACCGACCATATTTTTTTTTTGTTTATTTTTTTTTTTTAAAGAATTTGATATTTACAATATTCAATAAAAAATAAAATGTTTTTAATTTTATTTTATTATTTTTTAGATTTTGATGTTTTAAAATAAAGAAAAAATATAATTAATATAATGTTTTTTTTACAAATAATTAATGTTATGAAATTATATTTATTTCTGTACAAAAAATGGATAAAATGATAAATTAATGATTCACTCCTTTATTAATGGATATGTCAAACCAAGTGAAGGAGATAAACAATCAATGTGGAATGTGAAATGATGCGCTAAGTCATGTGGAAGAAATGCCAACTAGTGAAGTGAAATACCAGATGCGAGGTGATGTGACAATCGAAGATGCCACTTTGTCTTCAATCGATCATTTATGAAAATATTTCCATGAATGCAAAAGGCAACACGGAGGTGCAAAAAATATGATCAAAACCATGAGGCAAGTGGTAAAGTTTCAAGCAGTCAAGAATTTTTCCAAAATGCCAATAAGGAAGGGAGTTGGAAAATGAAGGGTCCCTAAAACAAAACAAATATAAAAAGTAAAAAAGCCCTCACATAAGTGCATTTCACAACGACTAATCCAAATGAGGTCAAAATGAATTAATATAGATCAATAAGAACAAATCAAACCCATTTAGGTCTTTTCTCATTTTCAAATTTCAATAGTAGTACTATCAAGTAATCGTTTAAAAGGGTCCCCATTTTTCATTTATAAGTGAAAAATAGGGGTGTTGTATTTCACCACAACAGGTCCATACATCATCCATTCAGTTAGAGGTAACAATGCATTCTTCCTACAAGAAATGGATGGAATAGAGTTATTTGGAGGTCATGTCAATGGAAGGATTCTCAAGCACTATTTTTGTTGAAATTCTTAGTTTGAAGCTTTGTTTATTGTACATAACATTGATTGAATAAAATATCAGAAAAATGAAACACAAAAACAGAGAAAAGAAGAAAAAGAGGGAAGATAAAAAGAAGAGGTAAAGCCCCATACCAAAAAAGAATGTTTATGAAAGGGTGCAAGTCCAAATGCCAGTAATTTTGAGAAAGAAAAGTCTTGTTCAGTCATACAGCCTAACCATGATTGAACATGTTTTAAATTTATGCTGATAAGTTAGAAAATGAAGATTTTCTAAAAGATTTAAACTTGGCTCATCGGTAGACTAGGTTAGGAAAAGATATTGGTTCTCAAATCTCAAATATGAACCAAAGAGAAAAGAGAGGGATGAGTGAAAAATTCCAAATTATAGCCCTCAGTTTCTAATTTTACTTGTGCAAAAATAAAATCTGTGTGCAGCTTGTCCAAAATACCACAGCTCATGACAAATCAAACTGCTCAAACTTGATTTAGTCATGTTTTAAATTTTATGTTAGTAGATTAGAAAATGAAAATCTATCAAATTGTTTAAACTTCATAGCTAAGTGCTACAGGTCAAAATACCTCCTCATCAGCTCAGAGGAGAAGACAAATATGGAAGGAATACAAAGACCTAAACTAAACCTATTTCTGCCAAGGTAACACCTCACTATAACAACACAAAAGCATTATAATGTAGCTGATCAGTGAATAGGCCACGTTAGTGGCTATAGAAATGCTCTGTTTTCACTAGAGAGCAGCGTTACCTGTGTTTTGAGTTTGGAATGGGAAAAACCTGCGGAGAATGATTTGAATTTCCAGCTTTTTCTCACAAGAGAGTCAGTACAAAAAGGAAACTGCAAAGCACTAAGCTCTTATTGGGCCTTGCCATAAACAACTGAACTCTCAAAGAAGTCAAAAGCATGGAGGTTGAGGAAACATCTTGGTTTTTTCTATTCAGAACTGGTAGAAAGAGAAGGGCAATGATTGCTCTCTCCATCTCCTATAAAATGGAGTTGAAGGCGCTTGGTTCAAGGTCAAAGGATTGTCAAAGTTTTTGAATACTTGTGAAGTAGAGATCATTGTTGTAGTGTGAAGTTCAAATATCAAAGAGGTTCATTGAGAACTTGTTGGTCAAGACATCACCACTTTGAGAGATAGAGAGATTGGAAGGCTGAGGAGGGCTTGGTACAACCGACGGTTGTAATCCTCCTTTTTATAAATCAATAGAACTGTATCTGTTTTTTCCATTCTATGCGTTGGTATCGTCATTATTATTTAATCACTTATATAACATGAGATGAATGGCTTAGATGTGCATATTTTAAGTGTTTATTATATATTGGCTTAATTGATAGGAAACATATGTTATGGTAGAGATTACACAGATGTTTTAATTGATTGCAGGGCCAAGATTTGGAGCTGGTGAAGGAGAACTCATGCTTCGCTGCCTAGTGCTCTCCAAGGGACTCCAAGATCATGAAAGAGGTAATCTTCCATCTTATTCTATCAAGTTGTTTTAAGTTAACATGAACATGTATGTTCCATCTTTGTGAACTATACAACTAATCTTACTATCTTCCTTGGGAACCGGAAAGCCCTGAGAGGGATATTCGATAACCAACAACCCAAGCATTTTACCCTATAGCAGAATTGGTGACTCCGTTGGGGAGTTTTCCCATAGTTTCCAGACTATTTCTTTCCTCCTTTCTTCTTTCCTCTGTTCACAGACTCTTCTGACCAGTATTTATGCCCAATAGACATTTCAAAAGCTCACAGAGTTCAATCCTATTTCTGTTTGACCATCTGAAGAACTTTACCCTGGCTAACGCTACCTCTTTTGGTTTTCCATTGCATTATAACACTGGCTCTGCTTAAATACAGTGCGTTAGTCTCTGAATTAACATTGTATTTACTCAAAGACAGTGCGTTACTCAGCCAAAATTTGTTGTTCACCCCTGTGATTGTGTTTTGGTTGTAGAGTTTTTGGGCCATCAGTATCTCTCCTTGACTGAATCCCTGTGCTTGTTTACTAAGCTGGAATTTTAGAGAAGAATTTTTTTTTTAGTTTTTTTTGCATCTAGCTGAGTTAATTCTAAAAATTTCAGTTCATAGACTGTTAAGAAGAGGTAGATAGAAGTCTGAATATTTAAAGTTGAACTATGTTGTTTGAATGTTAGTGCATGGATGTTGAAAAGAAACCTCTCCTTGTAGAAATAATCTTCATCGAATTAAATATTTAGAGCATATTTTTGCATGGTTTCTTGAGTTAGAGTCTCATTACATTTCATACGTCCACTCCCCCTCTGCAAGACTAATAATCAAGTACACTAAGAATCAAGCGATAAATAAAATCAATCACATTACTCTTTTTTGAGCTCACACAAACAGTAGTTCAGGCTAGGATCTTGGGTTAGGAAAAGTGAGGAAATCACCCAAGATCTCAAAACTTGAAACTAGAGTCATTAACGAGCGAAATCCTACTGCACTCATATTATCAGGACCGTTCCTTTGCCAGAACTCAGTGCGAGACAACACTTGGGTGCACAAGAAGGTATTCTGCCTTCGACTGCATCCGATGGGTGTGTTATATATTGGAGTTCCCTTCGGGGATGTCGAAACTAGATCGAGGATCTAGGTATTCTGCCTATATAGCATGCTGTCCTTGACCGTGGACCCCCTTGATGATGTCTGTGATTTGAGGTATCTTTAGTGGCCATAATTTTTAGAGACTTACACAAGGTGACTAGGACAGGTTGTCCTGGTACCTGAAACAGACGGACCCACTCTGTCTTCGGTCTTTAGGAGGGTACTCGTCTTCACGAGAGTTCTTACACCTATTGTCTGAGGTTCATGTGAAGCTCTAGAGTGACCATAACTGTACTTTCGACCAACCCTCTTTGTATACGATTGTGATACTAGATTTCATCACCAGCAAACGGTAGTACTCAGGAAGGGCACCCTATTCTGGCTGCTTGCTGATTGATTTTAGAGAGTCCTTGTTTTATTTTTTCCTTTTTAGGTGTTTGGTTACTGTCATTGAGACTTTATAATACATCACAATTTATTAAAATTTGTTAAAAATAAACAGGTCACCGTGGCGTCATCCGACCCACGCCGTCTATCGTGACGACAGCAAGGTCTACCTCCTCTGCCTGTTGAGGAACAACTGAACCCTGGTGAACCCGTGCCTTCTACGGAAGAGCAGTCTCCATTGACAAAAACTAATTTACACATAGCCCCGTATCATACGGAATTTCCAGAGGACCCTTTCACGGAAGGTGTCGTACCTCATTACAATCCTCCACTCACATATCCGTTGGGGCCTATGATAGTTTAGATTCCACCACGCCAAGATATTTCTTCGGCCGCAAAAACATCCATTTCACCACCGGCATCCACAGGGTCGATGCCAATGGCAACCATCCCAGGTTCGCCACCATCCTCCCCGTCGGTTGTCAGTTCTATGCCATCACTTGGTAATCCCAGTAGTCAACATATACCTAATCCCAACCCTATGGTCATCACAACTATCAGTAGCTCGCCGAGTCCTTCGGGACCTACTCCTACTGTGACCACGTTGGGGCCCATGGTTACTCCTCCCATGAGTATGACTACTTTGGTTCGTTTTAGCAACCCTTTCAGTTGGAACCCTTTGCTGAGTTCAAACCCCTTGGCCACTATACCAGGGGGCAGTGTCACCAGCACGCAGGTCGCAGGGAACATTTCACTTCCCCTGCAATCCTTAGGACAAACAGGACAACCTATTGTTAATACTATTCCCTTAAGTGGTTCAAATATAGGTGTAGGGTCTATACCGTTGCCGAAATATGTAAGTAGTAGCATGCCTCTGGGAAAATCTATTGCATCCATATGGACTAACCCACCCCAACCTCCATCTGGAATGGGAGGGCACTTTTATACTGGGGGCAACCAACTGTTCGCCCCGCTATACAATATGCCCTATGGACAACAACTATATGTCCCTACCCCTCCACCTATAGGAATTTTTTACCAAAGTCCTACTTATCCTCCTGGTAACACATTGATGGGTGAACCCTATGGTCTAAATAGTCAGCCCATACTTCCTTGGTTAGATTCGGGGGAAAATCCACAATTGCCATTTTTGGCAGCTCTAGACATCCCCAACATCCATAAACTGACTAATGATCCCATCAATCACAACCTGCTCTGGCCTCGAGTACCGCACAAGATTCCTTCTAACATCCCAAAGTTCGATGGGAAACAAGGGGACGACCCAACCGCACACATCACCACCTTTCATCTATGGTCTATATCTAATTCCATGGTGGATGATAGTGTCTGTCTTCGACTATTTCCCCGCACCCTTATAGGCAATGCCGCTAAGTGGTGTATTGAATTGCCACGCGCCGCCATCAGCACTTTTGGCACTTTAGCGACAGATTTTCTAAAGAACTTCCAATTACCAATCAGATTTGAAACCGGAACGGAACTGTTAACCTCGCTGCGCTAAGACACCGCCACCCACATCTCTGATCACATTCATGAATGGAGACGTAGGAGGAGGCTAGTCAAAGCGCCAATCCCGGATCATCTCTTAGCTAATTGGTTTTGTAAGTCTCTCTTACCCCACATCTCTAAAGACATTGGCCTTTTCGGTGCAGTTATAGAAGATCAATGCATTGTCGTGCCCAAAATTTGGATTTAATCTATTCACAATATGGCACGCTATATGATTTGCTCCCTAATGCCCCTAGTAACCCAAATCCTCCTACTACTCAGAAATCTGGAGCTCATGCCGATGGTTTCGTTGGCACAATCTCTAGTGTAGCCACAAAACAGTCTCGGGGGCAAGCCTCCCAGCCATCCTCGGCTGCCACCGCCCCTCACCAAACGACTACTCTTCCTACCACTGAGGTAAATTCTGTGCAAACTTCACAAAAACCTAGTGAGAAAAATAATAAGAACAAGAAAAAGACATCTTCTTCGGAAGAGCAGTTGGACAATCAGAATAACCCTAATCAGAAAAAAGCTGCCAAAAATGACAAAGGGAAAGATAAACCCATGAAATTTCCTTACAAGATCTGTGTGGAGGACCACTTGACATAAAAATGTCCTCGGCTGTAGGAATGCACCGATTTTATCGCAAACAAGGATTCTGGTCGAACACCTGTTGTTCTTCATAATCCTTTCCCTCATCAATAGCAGCAACATCAACATATGGTTGAAAACCCGCCACAACCCCAGCAATGGGGAAATGGTGGTTCACATCCTTCTGGTGAAGGACCATCCGCCATTTATGGCATTGAGAGTGTTGAATTTCAAACACGAGCCAAGCTTTATGGAAATCCTACCATAGATGCTCAAGAACCTGGTACTAGTTCGAATCCACCGCCGCCTAACGATTTGCATATCGAATGGCCTACTGTTGACCTCGTGATTCGTCCCCCCAAAGGGACACTTCGATGCACGACTCATAACACCTCTGCATGTACAGCCCAAAACTACAACATTGTAGAAGATTTGGCGCAGGCACCGTTAGCCATGTTTGCTCTCGAATTATTGCAAACTTGTCCAACACAAAGGAAAGCCTTGCTTTCGGCCATTGGTGGAATAGACCCCCAGGATTCCATGCTAGCTATCTTTGATATGGAAAAATCTAAACCTCGCCTCTCACACCAACTCGCATTCTAGGTGCAGGTTGTGTCGAAAGGGAGACCAATCCATCGCACTGTCATAGACGAAGGTGCTTCGACCTGTGTTATGTCACAAGCTTGCTAGCTCAATTTAGGTTCTCCTATCTTAACACCGTCATCGAATTCCCTCAAATATTTTGATGGCCACACGTTCCTCCCAAAAGGATACCTTGCTAGCTTTCCCATCACTCTGGGTGGGAAAATGGTAACCGTGGACGTTGAAGTCATAGAACGTCATCTCGACTATAATCTCTTACTTGGTTGCAGTTGGTCTTATGCCATGAACGCCATTGTTTCTTCGATCTTCTGACTCATCCTATTTCCATTGGATGGGAAAATAGTCACAGTGGGTCAGTTATCCATCTGCACCCCTAATTATGCCATGTTACCAAGTAGCACTGTACCCCTAATAGGAGGCTTTCTTGACTCTTATGTCAGTATCGGTATCAGTCTTCTAAAGGCATCTTCCCAACTGGGTTTTTTTCCTCTCCAGCCGCCACAAATCCCAAACACGGTTGTAATGATATCCACCACTTTGGATGGCTCTATCGACCCATGGATCCTTCCAACACCTTTAGAAATTAATTCCTACAGATATCAGATGCCGCTCTCACCAGCCGAGTTGGCCTACCAAGCCATCCAAATTACATCTGAACCCTCCACTACTATGGTTTCGACCAAAGGTACAAACCTCCCACCAATCACAGTTCTCTCTAAGGATATCCTCACTGAAGTCTTGCCTACAGATGAAGTTATTCGAGAGATCATGTCTCTAGAAGAACGACCTTGGGGAGAGTTTCACCATCGCGCTTCGATGATCGACCCGGACGTGATAAAAACTGAAATCCCATCCTTTGACCCACCTGAGATGGTTCCCTCCGCTTACACGACTGTTCAAAATATCGATTCAGAAGGGAACATGGGTAATATTTCTAAGACAATGCTCATTGATATCTCGGTCAAAATGGGTATCATGGAAAATATTCAGATTGGAGCTGATTGCAATCCTGAAGAAATTGCATGCTTCACATCCCTTTTCAAGGAATTCTGCGATGTGTTTGCTTGGTCTTATGATGAAATGCCTGACATAGATCCATCTATAGTCGAGAACAAAATCAAGATTTATGACAATGCCAAACCAATCCAGCAGTGACTCAGACCTGTCCACCCGTGCAAAGCAACCGCCATCAAAATTGAGGTAGAAAAACTTTTAAATTTTGGTTTCATCTATCTCGTTCCTTTGACGGAATGGGTTTCCAATCCGGTTCCCGTCGATAAAAAACAAGGCACCATTCGAGTTTGTGTTGACTATCATGATCTAAACACCGCTTGTCCCAAAGAAAATTATCCTACGTCGTTCATAGATCAAATTATCGACGATTATGCCGAATGTGAATCTTTTTCCTTCATGGATGGATTCTCGGGCTATAACCAGATTGCAATTAAAAAAGACGACCAGCATAAAACTACCTTCATCTGTCCTTGGGGCACATTTGCGTATCGTAAACTCCCATTCGGTCTGAACAATGCTGGAGCAACTTTTCAGTGGGCTATGGACTACGCTTTTCACGACATTCGACATATTGTACAGGCCTACTTGGATGACCTTCCGGCACATTCCAAGAAACGACCTGATCACCTCGCTCATCTGAAAGAAATTTTTTCTAGGTGTAGATTCTACAATATACGTTTGAATCCTCATAAGTGTGTATTTATGGTCGAGTCCGGGCCTCTATGAGGTTTCATTGTCTTCAAGCACGAGATTAGGGTTGATCTCGATAAGGTTAAGGCAATTGTTGAATTTTCGGCACCACAATCCATCCTTCAACTCCAACGTTTGCAAGGGAAGGCAAACTTTTTACGTCGATTCATCGTTAACTATGCCGAGATGACGAAAGGATTTATGCGATTATTGAAGAAAGGAACACTATACTTGTGGGATGACCAAGCTCAATGGTCATTTGATTCTTTAAAACATGCACTTGTTACAGCTCCACTCCTTAGTGCTCCCGACTACTCACGCGGCTTTCTCCTCTACCTGGCAGCCTCACCATCCTCACTTGGAATGGTTCTGGTTCAAGTTCACATTGACGACAGTGAAAATGTGATATACTATTTGTCCAAAGGTCTAATCAGACCTGAACTACATTATTCACATGTGGAGAAACTTTCTCTGGTGAAAGTTTTTGCCTTCACCCGAATCCGACACTATATATTGCTGTGACAGACTACGGTTATTGCTTTGGAGAACCCCATGTGACACATCTTGTCTCGACAAATTATTGGAGGAAAATATTCCAAATGAATCATAATCCTCCAACAATTTGATTTCATCTTCACAGCTGCCAAAGAAAAGAAATCCCTCATCTTCGCCGAATTATTATCGGACCTTCCCAGAATCGACCTAGGAGAAGTAGCTCATGATCCATTTCCTGATGAATCTGTATACTTGGTTGATTCTGCGGACCCATGGTATGGAGAAATTTTGGTCTACCTACAAACCCAATGCTTCCGCCCAACTCTCATGTCTAACGACTGTCATCGTATCCACCACCATGCAAAGCACTACCTCATGCTGAATGATACGCTATATCATTGTGGCGTCGATACTATTCTCCGGTGTTGTCTCACTTTCGATGAGGCGGAACGCATTTTGAATGACTGCCACGTAGGGGCATGCAGTGGTCATCTTTCGGGCATAGCTACTGCCCAAAAATTTTTGCACGCTGGTTACTATTGGCCCACTTTGTTTAAAGACTGCATTGCAGCGGTCCAGAAGTGCCATCCATGTCAAATTTTCACAAAGAAAATGCATGCTCATACTGCCCCCCTTCATCCGGTTATCTCCATTGGTCCTTTCGCTAAATGGGGAACTGAATTCATCACCTGCAATCCCACTTCGGAAAATGGGAAAAACTACATCGTGGTTGTGGCCGACTATTTTACGAAATGGGCGAAAGCCATTCCCACTTTTAAGGTCAACGGCAAAACCACCGCTCTCTTCCTGTTCAATCAGGTAATCTGTCAGTTCTGCGTACCCCTATCTATTGTCACATATCATGGATCCCAATTTTAGAGTCATATGATGACCGAATTAACATCCATGCTAGGTTTTTGCCAAGATCAATCTTCGTCTTATTATCCTCAAGCTAATGGTCAAGTCAAAGCCGTAAATGGCGTCCTCAAAACCATGATTCGCCGACTGGTCGGAAATCATAAAACCACATGGCATTGAAAGTTGTATTCCACATTATGGGCATATGGAACGTCAGTCAAAACTACCACAGGCTTCACGCCATTCCAACTTACATTCGACCTGGAGGCAGTACTTCTTATTGAGTGCGAAATTCCATCACTCAAACTCGTCGTTGAACTCCTACCTGGCAGCACTGCCACAGAAGAGCGCTTGCTCTCACTCGATCATTTGGATGAAACTTGTCGAGATTCTACGCTAGCACTCGAAGCTCACCAGTGCCGAGTCAATGCTCAATACGAAAAATCTGTCAAGCCGCGTTCTTTCCAAGAGGGTGATCTTGTTCTACTCTATGATCAGAAACATGACCTCTTGGGGGCAGGAACACTCCAACCATTATGGCTTGGTCCTTACATCGTTACTAAAGTCCTCTCAAAAGGGGCTTACGAAATTCAGGAATGTAATGGAATTCCACTCGCGGAGCCCCGCAACGGGCTCTATCTAAAGAAGTATTTTGCCTAGTTTCGCACTAGGCATATGCTTTGTAATTTTATGTATATAATTTTTCCCTATTGTTTTGATGTTTATGGATATTTTTAGGTTTTTGAGGTGTTTTTTCTCATGTATAATATTTTTCTTTCACACAGATGTCTTCATCCTCCTTATCATACATCAAATATGTGGATGGTGCTAGTTGTCACACTAGACGCATTGCTTCAGCTGCTTAGGTTCTCTATACTCATGAGTCAGAACTTCTTGGTTCTTGGGGAATTTTCCTGGGTAGTGCCACCAATAACATTTTCGAGTACATGTCAGTGATCCAACTCCTCACGAAGGTGGCGTCTCGTCACATCTCCAATTTAGTGGTCAGGTTAGATTCCCAACTCGTCATTATACAGTTAAACAATCATTACCATGTCTGTCATCTAGTCTTACGTTATTTTTTAAGGGTGTGAATTTTAGAATGTCAATTTCAAAATATCACATTTGGGCACGTTCTTAGAGAATTTAATGCATTAGCTGATTCTTTGGAAAACTATGTGTTAGATTGGAATTTGTCACATTTATTATAACAGACTTATACATGAGCATATATATTTTCATCCCATTCAAAAATACATAAAAAATCACAAAACACAAAATCACCAAAAAGTATGTATATATATATATGTCGTGTCCAAAGATAACACTACATCAAAAATCTTCCAAAAATTGGGTGCTTTACAAAACTTTGGCCATACTAAGTCATGCTCTGACACTAATACATCTACTCTACCAGCTAGGCCTGATGATCATGGTAGCATACAACTGCTTTGGCTATCCTCCTTAGAGGCACTAGGTATCTCTGTGGCATGCCTACGGTATGCTGCTGCAAACGAACTGGAACCTCCCACATAGGAAGGGGTGGTATGCCCATACTCAAACCCTCCAGGTTTCTGGAGAGTTCATGTAAAGCTTGGGCATCATCATTCTCGGTGGCTTACGCATCCTCTACTGGTGCACTAGCCTCGGGTAGCTGCAGTCCTCGTCATGAATAGCGTGGGGCCCCGACCAAATGAACAGGTGCCACAAATGTGTCAAGAAAACAATGCTTCATGTCAAAACATAATTTTCACCCTATTTTTCAACAAAAAAGTTACATAAAAATTCAAAAGACAAAAACAAAGTACTTCCTTGAAATACACTGATCATTTCCTTCTTACCATCGAGACCCCACTGGGTGCCAAGATCGCATGTGAATTTCACCCTGCATAGGGATAATCCTCAATCATAATAATCTGGGAGTTCAGCCAATCAAAAAATCCATCATCAAAATAGTGGCAGATGGGACCCTCTCCAGTCCACGGAAGCAAAGCTGCCCACTGAGCCTGCCTTGGCTCATATGGGCCCAATGGCACTATAACGATCCTGAGCCTCATCAATGGTACCTGCTCCAGTAAGAAAGAGACAATCAGTGTACCATACCAAAAATCTCTTTGGGTACAGGTCTTACATGCAGTAAGCTTTGCTCGGACCCGATGGACAACTCCGTCACACCAGTCAAACACCTGAGGCTACATATAGTCAAAGGTTGGTAGCATCTGGGACTTGGTGGCCACATGCTAACTCTTCGCACCTGCCAAGCCAACAATCATCCATAAAATTGACCTTAGTGGTCTCAAAGTCACCCATGCGATCGGTACCTGCTTGCTTACAGCCTGAGTGTCACGTGTACAATACTTAAGAATCAGAACAACAGTGGAACATTGGTCAGCTCTGGAACCTGTCAAGTTGGGCCTCAGTCCACGACATGATAGGCTAGTCAAAAATTACACATCATCATTTTCGATTGAGAGCTCATTGCCTCCAATCTGAAAGACATGGTGCCGCTCGTCCCATTGATGGATTAGCCACCTCAGGAGGTCCTCTTGATCCCTCATCAGCTCTAAGCAGACATATTTTGGCAATCCACATCTGTGGAGAGCCATCAAGCTTGTAGCATTCGTCATCATCTCTCATTCTTCCCGTTCATGTTCTCTCTCTCGCCAGATACTCATGATTAATAGCTGAATACCTACAAATGCAACATTTTCAATTGATTAAAAATTGTTGGGACCACCTCAAAACAATGGGAAATGAGTTGCTAAAAAATGCAGTGTGCCTAATGCTGTCCATAGTGTGAAACAGAGCGCGCTAACGTGGCATCCCTTCACAGGAAGTGTGCTTAACGTGGATCTAACACTACTAGCCCGCGTTAGCTACAAACATTTTTTAGGGGCTCACAAATTTTCCATTTTGAACTAGAAAAACTTAACAAAAAGACAATTAAATGATAGCAGGAGGTTCTAGATCTTACCTGGATCTCAAGGGAAGGAAAATTGTTGCCCAGATTGAGCGCAATCGTCAGCTAAATATTTCACCCCTTTTCACCCCAAAGCTCCTTCACAGCACTCAAAACAGTGAAAATGAAGGTCTTTTGACCTTCTTATAGCCAATTCTGGGGCATGACTCTCTTAATCTAGTCGGAAAAAGTCGTGAATTCTTGATGCATATGTGTCGCAACTATTGAGATTTGTTACTGATGTTCTGATGAGTGATCAAGATTCATATGCAGACATACACATGTTTGGTCGAGCATTCTTTTTACGATATTTTTTTTGCTCGTTAATCCGAAAAACCTCGAGTTTCCTTCTTCGGACTCGTTAAACTTATACAAAGTTGATATCGAGCATTCTTTTTATGGTATTTTTCTTGCTCATTAGTCCGAAAAACCTGGAGTTCTCTTCTTCAGACTCGTTGAAACTGACATGAAGAAGCATTGAGCTTTCTTTTTAAGGACCTTTTTTCTCGCTCATAATACTGAAAAAACCCCGAGTTGACTTTGTCGGTCTCGCTAAACTACCACGACAGAGAGTAAAGAGCCATTATTTTCCTCTTTTTCAAAGCTCTTTAAACTGAAAAAGTGACCAAGTTTTCTCCGCGTGACTCATTAAAATTTCAGGGAGGTGACCGAGTTTTCTCCGCGTGACTCATTAAAATTTCACGGAGGGCACTGAGTTTTTCTTTGTTAGACTCATTAAAATTTCACGAATAGTACTGATTTTACTCCGTCTCCTCGTACTCATACCAAAATGAGGTAGATGTCCATCGAACATATATTTCTCACTTTTCCGGCTTCGATGGACTAACTCATGGAAAATGAACTGTTTCGGGCTTAATATTCTCCCTTTGTCATGCCCGGTTATCAAGACATGACAAAGGTACCCCAATGGAGTTGTCTTTTATGATATTTTTTAGACTCTCTAAACATGAAAAATTCATCGAGTTTACTCATCTGGACTCGTTAAACCTAATCAGACGAGGCACGAAGTTGTCTTTTATGATATTTTTCAGACTCTCTAAATATGAAAAATTCACCGAGTTTACTCATCTGGAATCGTTAAACTTAATAATACAGGGAAAAAATTGGACAAAATGGATACTACCTCTATTACATTTCAGAAAGGTCGACTTGGCAGCAAAAATCTTGAACATGGCACTTCCCAGAAAACTCTTTCGCAGTTAGCCGAACCCTGCCATCTATGAGTATTAGCCTTCATTTCCCAGTGTCCCAACACCATTCAAAATACTAACACACTCTTTGGTGTTCATGAATTCTCAGCTGCCTAGTACCCTGTTATAGTGCCTTCTATTGGTCAATCAGATCTCACTATCTACTGCTCCTCTTATCAACCAAACTAATCATTACGCCAGAAATTATTTGTCGTCCGGCATCCCCATTTACTCTTCATTATCTCCATCACACAAAAAAATCAGTTGGTTTCTGTTTCATGTTGACTGATGTAGGATGCCTCAGTGCCTACCTTTCAACAGATCTCTTCCTATTGACTTCAACATCTTATCTAGGAAGTGGATCCAGAAACCCTTTAGTACCCGGATAGTTGCAGACATCAGTGGTAGGTAGTCTTGTGTTTGATCATGAGTCTTCATCATTGGATCCTGGTCGAATGATTCTACGAGTGTTCGACTTCAAATCTTTTTTATTCACACTCACTAGATTTTACTGTGCATCTTAAGGACCATCATCATTATTGGTAGCCACCTTCACGTTTGTTAACAGTTTTCATTATTGACTAGTAATCAGATGATTTCTCACATGTTTGATGACATCTCCTTCATTCACATGTTGAGAAATATGTAGTTTAAGTGAATCGACAGTCAAGACCTTGGGGCAAAGGTTACATCATTAAAGTTGTGTTCCCTTCCCCAAGTTGCGATATTGTTTATGGAGACAACTTCTTCAGCCTGATCCTGTTATGACAGACACTTCCACATTGTGCTCATTGGTGCACAAATTCTTCATATCTCTATTCTAGAGAAATCATGTTGTTTAAGCCACTGAGCATGGGAATGCCTGACTCAAGGTAGATACTATATTTTCTGACATATGTTGTTGTTTCAGGTTTTCCTCAGTCTTTCAATATCTTTATCTCTACTACACACATTGTAAAGTATTTCGGCCATCGTCTTCATCTCTGACCTCACACTTTAGGGGGAATCTGTTACAGGTCAAAATACCTCTCATCACCGTAGGAGAAGATAAATATGGAAGGAATACAAAGACCTAAACTAAACCCATTTTCGCCAAGGTAACGCTCACTAGAACAACACAAGAGCGTTATAATGCGCTGAAAACCGAATAGGTCAAAAGTAGATTATAGGGAAATGTTTCGTTTACACTAGAGAGAATTTTTACCCATGTTTTAAGTTTGAAACGGGAAAAACCCGTGGAGAATGATTTGAATCTCCAGCTTTTTCTCACAAGAGAGTCAGTACAAAAAGGAAACTGCAAAGCACTGATCTCTTATTGGGCCTTGCCATAAACAACTGAACTCTCAAAAAAGGAAAAAGCATGGAGGTTGGAGAAACATCTTGGTTTTTTCTATTCAGAACTGGTGGAAAGAGAAGGGCAATGATTACTCTCTCCATCTCCTATAAAATGGAGTTGAAGGCTCTTGGTTCAAGGTCGAAGGATTGTCAAAGTTTTTGAATACTTGTGAAGTAGAGATCATTGTTGTAGTGTGAAGGTCAAAGATCAAAGAGGTTCATTGAGAACTTGTTGGTCAAGACATCACCACTTTGAGAGATAGAGAGATTGGAAGGCTGAGGAGGGCTTGGTACAACCGACGGTTGTAATCCTCCTTTTTATAAATCAATAGAACTGTATCTGTTTTGTCCATTCTATGCGTTGATATTGTCATTATTATTTAATCACTTATATAGCATGAGATGAATGGCTTAGATGTGCATAGTTTAAGTGTTTATTATATATTGGCTTAATTGATAGGAAATATATGTTATGGTACAGATTACACAGGTGCTTTAATTGATTGCAGGGCCAAGATTTGGAGCTGGTGAAGGAGAACTCCTGCTTCGCTGCCTAGTGCTCTCCAAGGGACTCCAAGATCATTAAAGAGGTAATCTTCCATCTTATTCTATCAAGCTGTTTTAAGTTAATATGAACATGTATGTGCCATCTTTGTGAACTATACAGCTAATGTTACTGTCTGCCTCGGGCACCGGAAAGCCCTAAGAGGGATATTCGATAACCAACAACCCAAGCATTTTACCCTATAGCAACAAGACCCAAAAATTGATTTGGGAAATTTCATCTGGTTTAGGAGATATTAAATTAATTAATTATTTTAATGTACTTCCTAAGATAAAACTTAGGGAACTTAAATAATTAAAGTGAATTTAATTAAACACGTGATGAAATTGTCTTAAATTACAAGGATCAAGCTTTCTTTTAATCTTACCCATTGATTCAAGATCTAATCATGATCGCTAGTTTCCCAACGAGAAAAGTATAAAGGAAAGGCTTGGGGTCATTTGTAAAGACACACAGAAGCAGAGCACTGAAGCTAAGCTAAGATTCTAGGGCGGGTTTGCTAAGAATACTCAGAAGTGATTCAGATACAGAAAGGAGAGTTTAGACCAAGGGGATGATATGATCCCAGGGTCTAGAATCAGCAAGAGGCAGAGATCAGCGCAGAGAAGCAAGAGGGCAGCAGCAGGAGGCTAGCAATTTGTGCTACACAGGTGCTACGCAGTCCCTGAAGGATAGCGTAATTGCTGCAGGAAACCCTCAAGGGTTATGCAGAGACCCTAAGGGGCAGTGTAAGGCCTGCGTCACCCAGTCTGGGGTAACGCTAACCTTTCCTGAGTAGTGCTGAGGTTCAGAGGGGCTTCAGAAACTGACACAGAGGCTTCAAGGGCAACGTTGGGGTTTCTAGGCCCTCATCTTGGCTAAGTTCTGTAAATCCCATTTGAGGGTGTGGATCAGTCATTATTTTGGCCCTAGATCAGGCATGACTTGTAAATCTAATATTTCTCTGACGGGTTTTCCAGATTTGGAACCCAAGCTTGTTGTATTCAGAAAATTCTTAATAATAAAACCCTCCAAAATCCAGAAGACCGGTTTTCCCGCATTGGGTTTTTCTGGGGACTATTTGTCCAAAAATTACTGTGTCACTTTGTCTATGTGTGCTTGAACTTGTTCTAGATCTGGATTGGTGGAGATCTGTTATGTGTTTTGCTTCGATTTTAACTTGAATTTATTCAGTTAATAACTTGTCTGAGTAGGAGGAGCATAACCAGATTAACAGTAAATAATTTCTGCATTAAGTGTAAAGATTCAGAAATTTCCACACGGTATTAGAGCAATTGCAAATCGAAGAGGGTCACCAGCAAAGAATCTGAAGGTTCTAGCTGCAGGAAGCAGCTGGAAAAGCAGCAGAAACGCAGAGCTGAAGAGAAAGTGCAATTTTCTAAGGCAAATTCATGCAGAGAGAAGGGTGACGCAGTCTAACGCTGTCTCTTAGCAAGCCCGCGCAATTACTGGGCAGAGGCAGCTCAGAAACAGCATTGGAACAATCTGAAGCCTGCTAGTGTGATGCAAATCCAAATCTGTCAGATCTAGAAAAGACTGAAGTAAAGCTGCAGAAATTCAGAACGTGCTGGTGGGGTTAAATTTTTGAAGTTTTCAGATTTTTACCCTTAGCACAAGTGACAAAGAGCGGGAGGAGATCAACTTCTAAGAGAGTTTCTAGCCAAAGAAACTTGCAGTTTGATCAGAGGATCAAAGAGACCTTAATCACAGTTGATTTGGTAGATTTCCAAGGAGAGAAATCAGTTGTCAGAGGGAGCAGAAGGTGCCTGTTTCACCAAGGGCCTTAGATCCATTTCTCTAGCAAAGAGAAAAGGAAGTTTCGACACATTATGAGCAGATGGCTCCTCATGGACTGCGTGATCAGGATATGCTGGATGGCCTCTCAAACATTTCAGTTTGGAAGGCAAGGATCCTGATAGTCCTTGAGGCATACAATCTTAGAGACCATGCAGAGCAAACTCTGACCACATTGATAGATCCGGATCTCCTTTGGAAGCATAAGGAGGCTGCTAAGCATGCCAAGCAGCTGATTATGGATGGAATCAAGGACCATATTGTACCACACTTAACTGAGAAAAAGACAGCTAATGAGATGTGGAAAGCCTTGATCTCCCTATATGAGGGAAAATCTGTCCAAAGGAAGATGTTGTTGGAGACACAGATGAGGTCATTCATGATGGCCAAGAGAGAAGACATGGAGCACTTCCTCTTCAAACTGCAGTCGATCAGAGATCAGTTGACTACAACTGGTGCAAAGGTGAAAGACAATGTGATGGTGAGGACTTCCCTCAATGCAGTCACGGATGAGTGGGAAACCATTGTCCAAAGTATCTTGGGCAGAGCGGACCTCCCAGATTGGGACAGCTTGTGGTTAGTTCTGCATCAAGAAGAACTCCGTAGATTCACCAAGAAGCAGTATAGCTCTGGATCGAGCAAAGTGAAGAAGGAATATGAGAAAGATACAACCTTGGCATCAAACAATTAGCCAAAGAAGAAGAAGAATCTCTAGAGATCAAATGCTTCCAGTGTGGTGAAATGGGACATTTTGCCAACAATTGTCCTCAGAAGAAAAAGGACAAGGAAGCATCTTCTTCCAAAGATGTTGTGGCAGATGATGGGTCAGAAGATGATGTAGCCATGAGTGCTCATGAACCACGGAGATGGGGTGACATGGATATGTAGAGGAGCTACATAGAAGTAGAAGCGGGATCCTTGAGCAGCTCATCTCTTGGATCACATGCGAGCTACAGCAGCCTTAAGACAGTAGCAGGACAAGTAGAGCAGTGGGTGCATAGATCACGAATGAAGCAGAGGCAGATCTGAAGGCTAGAAGAAGCAGAGCAGCAGCGGCAGTGTAGAGGCTGATGTGACTTCAGCAGCACAAAGCAGAGCTACTTACGCATTGCAGAGTTACAGCAGCACAGAAGGCTTCAGAGGGACAGTGCAGTGCAACAACAACGTGATACATTTCAGCACAAGGGGCTAATGTGACTTTAGTAGTGCAGAGGGAGTCTAAATACGCAGGCAAAGTTGTAGTTGTGCATCATCCTTCAGATGCCAACACAGATCTATAGCCGATGGAGCCTCAGGGATGAGAATGCTGCCCATCTGACTTGTCTGTCAAAGATTGGGCAAGAGATTCAGTTGTTTCTCTCAACAACTGAAGTTGCAGTACAATAGATCAGCAGTGGCAGTGCTATGAGCAGCACAGATGCAGCATATTGAGAGGGTGCTGCAGTACAGAGGTTGCAGTGGCAGTGGCAAAGTCATGGGCAACATTACAGAATGGCAGCAACAGTGTAGAGTTGAGTGGCAGCAGGCCAAGCTTCAACAGCACAGAACTAGTGCCCAAAATCATGTAATGCATAGTCTGATGTATTGCTAGAGCACACCCTTGATGCTAAGAGGGAGCGTTGAGATTTTGTGGATTTGGGGTAGCATCAGTTGTGCTCTTGCTCCAAAATTTTGTGGAGGGACTAGAGTACACTTGATCTACAAGACCCAGAAATTGATTTGGGAAATTCCATCATGATCATTGGTTTCCCAATGAGAAAAGTATAAAGAAAAGGTTTGGGATCATTTGTAAAGACACATAGAGGTAGAGCATTGAAGCTAAGCTGAGATTCTAGGGCGGGTTTGCTAAGAATACTCATAAGTGTTTCAGCTATAGAGAGGGGAATTTAGACCAAGGGGATGATCTAATCCCAGGGTCGAGAATCAGCAAGAGGCAAAGATCATCTTAGAGAGGCAACGCAGAGAAACAAGAGGGCAGCAGCAGGAGGCCAGCAATTTGTGCTACGCAGGTGCTACGCAGTCCCTCAAGGATAACATAATTGTTGCAAGAAACCCTCAAGGGTTACGCATAGACCCTAAGGGGCAGTGTAAGGCCTGCATCACCCAGTCTGGGGTAACGCAGACCTTTCTGGAGCAGCGCTGAGGTTCAAGGGGGCTTCAGAAACTGACACAAAAGCTTCAAGGGCAGCGTTGGAGTTTCTAGGCCCTAATCTTGGCTGAGTTCTATAAATCTCGTTTGAGGGTGTGGATCAGTCATTATTTTGGCCCTAGATCAGCCAGTGAGTTGTAGATCTAATATTTCTCTGTCAGGTTTTCCAGATCTGGAACCCATGCTTGTTGTATTCAGAAAATCCTTAATAATAAAACCCTCCAGCAGCCAAAAGACCGGTTTTCCTGCATTGGGTTTTTCCGAGGACTATTTGTCCAGAAATAACTGTGTCACCTTGTCTATGTGTGCATGAACTTGTTCTGGATCTAGATTGGTGGAGATCTGTTATGTGTTTTTCTTTGATTTTAACTTGAATTTATTCAGTTAATAACTTGTCTAAGTAGGAGGAGCATAACCAGATTAACAGTAAATAATTTCTGCGTAAAGTGTAAAGATTCAGCAATTTCCACAGCTTGATGTTGAAGTCTTAAGTGAGTCCTAGTGTATAGAGTCAATGTAAAATGTCATACTAGATCATGTCTAAAGTCTTGCAGAATTTGGTTAAGTTTAAGTGTCTAATTTAAATTATTAAAATTTCCCACTAGTCGAGATTTTAATAATTATTTTGATGTAAAATGTAAAATCCCATGTTTATAGAAGTTCATGGGGGTATGAGTAATCATAATTAGACCTCTACACCTCAACTTTCTATTTAGACCTTTTTTTAGGGTTGAAAATATGTCTATCCCCTCAAATTATTATTATTTTTATTTTCTGGCAAAAACGGGAAAATAATTAGTCGAAAAATGGTCAAAAAATTAATAATGAGAAAAAAATAAAATTCTCTCCAAGAGAAAAATATTTGAAAAGGAATGTGCACTTTCCAAGAAAGGAATCTCCACAAATCAGGCAAGGAAAAATCTCAGAAAAAAATTGTTGGGCCACAAAAAAGGAATTAACTCTCACAAAAAAATGATTTTTTGAGGAAAATCAAATTTGTGGGCCAAGGTGGTTAAATTGAATGTGAATTTTTCAAGAAAAGGAATTAGAAAAATAATTTTTTTAGTCCATTTTGCTCATAATCAAGGAGATCATTTTTTTTCTCAAGGCAATCAAGGATCGAGATTAATTTGACATGGATCAACCTTTCAACTAGTTGTTTTTCTCTAGGATCAAGTCAACATTGTGCAACTTTTGGGACCTAGCCGCTTTTCACTTGGAGAGGGATCTAGATCTCTCATTTTTCTATAAATTGAGCTCAACGCTCCTCGTTGTAACACAACATTGTAATCAAGCTCTTGACTAGTGAAGCCCTGCTGGAATCAATAATTTTCCTTGGAATAAAAAAGCAAAAGTCTTTGGGGTGCATTCATGGTGGTGTTTCTCTTCTTTCCTCTGTGGTAATGTATTTTGAATAATTCTCTACTGAACCTAAATTGATATATTATTATTTCACTAGCCAGTTGTGGATTAACTATTTACACAGGTATCTTGTATTAGTTTTTCGGGTTGGAGAATCAATTTTGAATTTAATAGGTCTAGTAGATATCTCTAGATTTGTTCTTTCAATTTTATCATATAACCCCTATAATAACAATTGTATTTTGAGTGTGTAGAGATCAATCACTTTAAGATCTCACGCATGAGGGAAAGTCTTTGGTCGGACCAGCCAACTCCCAAGACAGAAAATGAAGAGCCTACTTTGTCTCTCCCCAAATATTTATCTCACAAGTGTTGCGGGAACTTCTTAGTCATTGATTCGAAAAAAAATATTAATCCTCATTTTAAATTGATAGATCCAGGTAATATAGAGCTCATATCTACTAATCAAGGAGCGGAGTTGTACTCATACTCCTTTGATAAAGTAGATCCATAATTTGTAAATATATTTGTGAATATTTTCCAACCCTTGTATCTATAATTTCTTTTGTATATATTTGTGGGATTTTTATTGCGCTTTCATTGCAAATCTGAAGATAAATCGAGGGTTTCTTAACAATCTTGTTTTGCAAGATATCAAAGAGATATAGATCTTTCTCTCATAACCTAGTCGCTAGGGTTTTGAGGGGCTAAAATTCAAATTGACAAGAGCTTATTAATTTAAACAATTTCCATAATATTTGAAGGCTTTAAGATTCGATTTTGTAGGAGATCTAAAATTTGCAAGGCCTGGGAATTAATTTCAAATTTTTTTAGAGGATTGCAAACCCTTTCAACCCTTTTTTCCACAGGCCAAAAGCTTGGGGATCCTTCTTTTTCTTCCTAACGCAAGGATTTGCAGGGTTTTAAAATTTAACAAGGTTTTATAAATAATTTATCCAAAATTTTCTTCAAATCTATCTTCAAGATTGGCTAGTGGCCTTCACGATTTTTTGCAGCTCTAATACAATTTCTATTTTGAGGTTGTAGGCATTTTTTGAGACTACTTTTCTAGGGCTACAAACATTTATTTGGAGGAAGAACTTCAAGGGTTTCTTGAAATTAAAAATTTTGTGGCTTTTAAAAATTATTAATTTATAATCCTTCTTAGTGCAGCCCACAAACAAGTTTGGCCACAAATTTACCTAAGTCGAAAGCCCTAAAAGGGCTTGATCTTTATCTCAGTTTTTTTCTAACCCTTGGATTCGTTTTGTGTTGAGACTTTGAGGTAGCATCGGGTGTGCTCCAGCCCTGAAATTTTGTGGAGGAGCTAAGACACACGAGACCTCCAAAACCCAGAAAGCGTATGGAAAAATTTCATCTGATGTATGAGATATTCAAATAATTAATTTTTTAATGAGGACCCTAAGTCTAACTTAGGAAATTAGAAAAATTAAAGTGAATTAATTAAACACATGTGATGAAATGTTCTAAGTGACGCGAATCAAACAATCTTTTAATCCGAGCCGTCGATTAGAGATTAGTTCACGATCGTTGATGTGTCAACGAGAAAAGTATAAGAGAAAGGCGCTGAGCTCGTCTGCTCACGCAGAGGCCAGCCAAAGGGACGCAGTCTAGTTTTGAGGTTGTTATGCAGATTTTCCATCGTCTGGAAGCGGAGCTTTAGATTTTCAGAGGTTGCTGGTGTGGCAGAGGTTCTATCGATGCAGAATCATACCCAACAAAGGTGACAAGAGTGGGAGGAGAACAGTTGCTCAACAGATCTGCGCCAAATAGATCTGAGATTCGATCAGGTGGGTGATCGTAGAGAACTGTTCAGTTGTTTTTGGCTGAGGATTTCCGGGAGGGAAATCAGTTGTCGAAGAGAGTAGCTACTATAGAGGGTTTCTAATCGCCAAGAAACCCAGATCCAATATTAATGTTGAGTGTTGCAGCAGAAAGCGGGAGATGAGTATCTGTTTTGACATGTTTTGAGCAGAGATGGTGTCTCATGGACTGAGGGATTAGGACAGGTTGGACGGCATGTCCAACTTCATTATCTCGAGGGCCAGGATCCTGACATTCCTGGATGAGTACGGGATTAAGGACCATGCTGAGAGAGTTCTAGCAATGCCAACCGATGCAGATCCTCTAAAGAAATTCAGGGAGAATCAAACGTGGGCAAAGCGCTTGATCATGGACGAAGTCAAAGATCACGTCGTGCCACATACTATCGAGAAGAACACGGCAAATGAAATCTGGACAGCTTTGGACACGATGTATCAAGGAGGCTCAACCCAAAGAAGGATGCTTCTAGAGAATCAAATAAGGTTGTTCCAGATGCAGAAGGGTGAGGAGATAGATCCCTTCCTCTTCACACTTCAGACTATCCGCGGTCAACTGATTGCCATGAGTATGAATC
>JAXQQM020089059.1:0-21435 GCA_034641835.2 Pinus albicaulis
TGAAATAACCAAAAATCTGTCTGACATTGTGATGATATCACTGGTTCTCTTGAAAGCCATAAATGGATAAGGAGGGTTATTCTTGGGAGTTTAAGTTTCTCTTGATAAGGAATATATGTTTTGAATATCACCGGAACCTCTTGGGGAAGTCTAGATTTAGATATAACTGAGTAAGGGTCTCAATAGACAAAGGGGTTTCATGAGGCCTAGGTTGAATTTGCAATATCTGATTTATTGATTCAACTATGATAGTGAATAAAATCTCTTTACCAAGGGTCACTAAGGCTCTTTGATTAGGCATATAATTAGTTTGATAGATTTTGGTAACCTCTGGACATTGGAAGGTCTATGGTACAATATACTTTGTAAAATTTGACTCCCAAAGGAAAATATCATCAGCTTGGTCAATTGACTTGTCATGGCTCGAGCAGTGGAGCTCAAGGAGGTTAAAATTAGTGATAGGGTCACTAATTTTAAAGTCTATGTCTGCTAAGGGAATATTTTCCACATCAACAACTCGAGGTTGTAGGGGATTTACTGTTACAATAGCTTGGAAATCCATTGTTTTGTTAATTTTAATCAATTGATTACTATTTGTGATAAAAATAGTCTCAGGCCTTGGGAATACTATGAAAATATGACTAGGGTCTGCAGAAAAAGGTTTGGGAAGCAACAGGAGATTTCTTTATGGCCTACAAAGGCTTTCAAATTGGTTCACTTAACTTGTTACTTTTTTGCTATAAGTACAGGCCTTATTATTTCAGGAATACTTGGAAAAACGAAGCTTTAAGTTTGCAGAAAGGTTCTCTGGGGCGGCGTAGGATTTTTGAGTCTTTATATTTCTTCAAATCGGTTCTGTAATGTTTCTCATGTTAAAAGGCCTTGAATTCTAGTTAAAAAATCTTGAAACAGGTCGACAGAGCTTTGTGGCTTGAGAATAGGTCGGCAGAGCTCTTTCTTCACGAAAATCTAAACAAACAAATGGTAAAAGGCTTTAAAGGGCGGCGTATGGCTTTTTAACCAATTAGTGGTTAAACTTTAGGCACGGGGTTAAATTTCAAAAGGCAGGGTGGTTTTCATAATGGGTGGAATAACATTTGGTGCTTTTCACATCGGCAAAAGCGGGTGGGCGGTATTATTTTGGAGGATGCGATGGAATGAAAAGTTTCCACGTAGCAAGGAGCGGGGCTACGAAAATAGCTCATTTCGCGAGGCCTCGGTAGTGTTAAATTTTTGGCTTTTGGGCATGCGATAGAAGCTATTTGACATTGGATTTGATTGATTTAGATCCGACAGTTGGGCGAATAGGAGGAATTCATCGGGGATCTGATAGGCAGGACCCAGGTTAAATGTTATTCGATGAGTTATAATACATACATTGGTCGAGATTATATGGAAGTGGGTTTAATATATAACCAATGGGGTTAGAGGAAAGTGGGACCAGAAATATGTATAGGCGAGGTAATATAACATGATATCATGTGGGTTGGGACTTTATAATAAGGAGTTAATATATATGGGGTTTACGTGTATATACATGAGTTAATAAAATAACGTTAAACAAAGGATTAATATAAATGGGGGTTAAATGAATATGAATTAATTTAATTAAATATATTAAACGGGGTTAATATGAAATATGATGCGGGAATGTATTATCGGTGGGATATAAAATACACTAAGATTTAATGTAAAAAGTGATATCGGGAAGGTTTTGCTATAGTGGGGGTCCGATATATCAATTTAACCATTTAGACTTAGGATAAGTGTTATTTTAGGGGTTATTTTGAATGAAAAGGGAAGTTAATAAATGGATTTTACTTTTCCAAAGATAATATGTTTTTTTAGCTAAGGAAAAGGGGTTTTTGTAAGAGAAAATGGATGAAGTAAGGAGAAAAGGTAAAATGAAGGGGAAGGGGTATTCTTTTACAAGGGAAGTGAGTTTAGAAGGAAATTAGTAATATGAAATGATCACTTTCTGCTATCCATGCCTGGTGAAAACTTCTTCTGCCTAACCATCATCTACCCTAACATTTTTTCTTCATTTATTCGGGTGCATTTGAGCTTACAGACCCTTTTATTTTTCTTTTATAAGAAAACTATCTAATTCTAACCTTATGAGTTCCATTGGCTCAGATTAAATTGTTGAGCTCATTATTATTCTCTACCTAACTACTAATCTGCCAAGGTTAAACAATTTTTCTAGATCTTAATTCTATAACTATCAACATGAAATTTAAAGCATGAATGAGTCAAGATTAAGTTGTTTGACCATCATGGATTGTGGCATTTTTTACAAGCTGCACACAATCTTATTTTGCATAGTAAAGTAAAAAGTAGTGGAATTTGAATTTGCATCACTTTGAGGATCTATTTTTATCTCTTTTTTTGTGGGGTTCATATTTTAAATTATTTTTTGACCTTTTTCTTTTATTCCTTTGATTTTTCTTTTAGGACTTACCCTCTTTACATTTTTTAATATGGGAAAACTATTTGCAGAAAGAAAAGTATGTATATATTACAAGACTAATCATATTCAATTCAAAATTATGAATCCTATTATTATAGGACCCTAACATAAGTAAATTTTTAAATTCCCATATTTGAGGGCCAAATAGATGCAGATGTCATAGATAGATGGTTGAATATATTAGAAGGATATTTCTTGGTTCATGACTTTTCCGACCAGGAGAAGATTATTTTTGCACTCCTCAAAGCTACCCCCATGTCAAGGATTGGTGGGAAACCTACTATTAGAAAAAGGATGAGACAAAACCTTCTTTGTTCTCGGTCATACTGTTGATATTCAACAAGAAGATCCTAATGAAAATTATGCACCTACACTATGATGGAGCCTCAGGCTATTTTTAGGTGGATGTCTATTTATAGATGCATGAGAAAATTCTATTTATAGATGAGGTCTATTTATAGATGTATGTGCAAGTTCTATTTATAGATTGCATGTCTATTTATAGATGCATGTCGACTATTATTATCCCTTAATACTAGTTGAACAATTCAGATAATCTATTCTCAGATGATTTAGATGAGGAACTTGGAAATAGTTAGCGAAGTGGCAAATCGATTAGCTAGGAATTTCGAAGTTGAGTAGTAGTTAATTGGGATATATTAGGGCCTGTAATTTTTTAGATTGGCAAGACCAAATGTACAAAGGGTAACATCAAACCATTCTTTGGAGTCCTAGGACCTAGCCTTCTGTGGACTCGAGAGAGGGACTCTCTCATGTATGCATGAAGTTTGTAATCTTTGTATGATTTGTAGCATTTTGATTTTAGGCCGGTTATTAGGTCTAGGGTTTGTTTGTTTGTTTGGTTGGTTAGGTAGGTTGTGAAGAATAGATAGAGTAGAGGTTTATGCCATTGGGCTATGGAGTCCTACAAAATGTCTTGAAAAGTTTAACAATAGGTCGAGGGTGTATCACAGGGCAAATCTAAGAAGTAAAATGGATCTAAAAGCTTATGTGAATGAAATGAACATCAAATTTGTGAACATAGTAGGTGCAAAAGGGCAGTTAAGAATCCTTCAACAAATACCTTAACGAGAATGGCCTTTAAGACTACTAAGCATGAAGAAATAATCAAAGACAGGGCATACCACTAACGTCCTTGACTAAACCCTAGCAAGTAAGCATTAAGACAACAATCTAGTGAACTATAGAAGGCAAAAAACTTGTAAATCTTCTAGTGATTTCACCTTCATGCTAAGAAAACATTTAAGATAAACATATAGCAGAGATCATAGAAGAGGGAACTCCTAACTTCATTAATCAAGCTATAAAGACCTCCAAAGCAACCATTCAGGATAAACAAAAGGGCATGGAAAATCATAGACCTCTTTAGCTAAACCTAATCAGCAATACTTCAGAGTAAAAGACCTTAAAAACAATGTTTAAGTAATATCAAAGAGCAGGGCTAACCATAAAACTACTTTGACATTTGCTTCATTGAATCATCTTTAAGATAAAAAAAAACTAAGTGGGACTAGAAAGGCATTCAGAATTCTCATCGACCTAGTAAGGAAAACATAGAAAACAATAGAGAACAAACAGAGCTAAGGTGCCTCTAAACATTTTCCTACTACAATAGAAAGATGGAACAAAATGATAACATAAGAAAACAAGGACTAAATAAGGAACACATCACCATTAACTATGCTCATGAATCCTTCAAGTGAGCCTTCTCCATTGTCAAGCAAGTCAAGCCATCCACAAAAACCAAAGCCAATTTCTCTTCAATCTCAAAGTCTATGTATTACTCTCAATAATCATCCAACATGTACAATGAGGCCTCAATGTTGTATTTAACAAGCAAGGAGGACCAAAACCCTAACTAGGGTTTCCAAAATGTCATAAATACATCATAAATGCTATTTTTTTCCATTAAGACCATGCAAGGCCCAAGGCACAAAATATCTAATGCAATAAATGAAAATAACTTCTAAAACCTAAATTTGGAGTGATTTGCCCAAAAAACCTAAAAATATATATTTTCATTAAAATTGTGTCTTTTTTTGACTTTGCAGGCAAGGGCACAACATTGAGGTCCAAGGGCGCAGCACCTGCACCGGAAAAATAGGTCACCTTATAGCTGAGTTTTGAAGGCCTTCTCGGTGTCCAAATGAGCTCCGTGATAGCTCGTTGGAAAGCTTGTCATGTACAATTTCCAAAAATTCCATTTTTTTCTAATTGGAATTCATTTACATGCTTAAATACTAAATCTCCCAAGGCTAATAAGGGCACAGCACCAGCTCTAAAATTGGGCAGAATGGTGAATTTTTGCATGTTTTTGACCCTTTTGGAGGACCAAATATGCTCCAAATAATCTGAAATTTGGTGTGTGTGATGTACTTTGAAAGATGAACCCAAAAATGAAAACCAATCCTCAAGAAAGTGCCCCAAAAAAGAGCACAGGACCAGTGGCATTGCACCCTTGGAGTGCAAATGCGCAGCGCCAAGTGTTGAGCGCGCAGTGCCAATTTCTAAGGGAGCAGTGTGTTTTTGCAGAGGGCATTTGCAAGCCTTCCCGGAGTCAAAATTGGGCCCATGATAGCTCATTGGAAATATTATCCTCTCTACTTTCCAAATCTACCTTTTTTTTTCTAATTAGAGTTGATTTTACCTATAAAATGTTTATCCTCCCAAGACTAGTAAAAACATGTTGAATGTTGGTGCAGAAATGCAGAGTGTTGGTGCAGGAAAATTTTGGAGGCCTTACTAAAATCTTAATTGAGATCATGATAGCTCATGGGAAATATCTTCCCATATAGTTGTCATTTGATGCATCAAGAAATTCATTTGGATACTCCAGCTATGAGAAAACTTGATTTTCCCAAGGTCACTCCAGAAGTGCAGCGAACCTCTTGTAGCACATGTAAATTTGACATTTCTCCCAAACCATGATACCTGTGTAAAATATGAAGGAGGTTTTTCTTATTGGACCCATGATGCACAAAAACCTCTCTCACTTTTTTCAAATTCACCATTTTTTTGTTCAGAAACACAATTTAAAGCGAAACTGGCCCTATGAGTGACAAATGGCTTGACTCTTGGAATGGATTCTTGGAAAATTATGGAGGCATGATAAGTTTATTCTGAAAAATTAGGGTGATTACACATGCCATCATCTTCAAATTCTTGTGTAACTTCTGCCATGAAACTTAACTCATCTTTTCCACCTTGTCTGGCAGTTTGCTGGAGTTATGAAATTTGTTTTTTTCTTTTGATCCTGGAGACTTTGACATGTTAATTTTTGGCATAGCAGCAGCCTGAAAAACCTCCCTAGCATCCAACTTGGAGCTTAAGCTAATATTTTTCTCATTTAGACATGACAAGCTCATAAAACACCTTTGGGAGGATTCTTCATATCAGCACCTTCAAAAACCCTCTTTTGCCTGCACCATGGAGTTTTGTTCATCATTTCATCATTTAGGAAAGATAAACTCATTTTGACAAGTTTGGGATCTGATCACACAATGACATCTTCAGAATATTTCCTCTTCTTACACCATAGGGTTTAACGTCATCATTTCACCTTGTAAGGCCATTTTCCCAAAACCTAGGTATTAGGAGTGCTTTAAGACAATTATCAGTGTTGTCTTCTAAGTTCTCTATAGCCCTATCAAGTTCATTCATTTCTGTCCAGTTCACCTCACCTTTTTCCCTTTCTCATCAATAATTTCTGAAAAACTTCTCTTCATGCTTGGTTTTCTTGGTGTGCCTCCTTCATGTGATTTGCTGCAAGTGGTCAGTGTTTTAACATTTAAGTGGACCATTCAGCTCAAAATCCTGGTTCTCTTTTCAAGACCAACTTGTTTCCCTTTTATCACTTGCAGTTTATGATTTGATAAGACAAACTTCTTTGGAAACTTTCTAGCAAAGGAAAAGTAGTGCCTTAAACACCTAATTATGACCTTTAACCATGTACAAACCCTAATTGACCTAGTGGGAGGATCCTTTGACCTGGTCTTTGACTGAAAATTGGCTTGGAGTCTTAAAGTGTAAAAACGGAGTACTGACAAAGTGGTATATTGAAGATCCAAATCCAATGTACCTGATTTATCTAAAGAGCCTACAGAGATAGTTTTGAGACCATCAATGCTTGAGGAACCTGGTGAACTGGGAAGGAATAGGCTATAGGTAACCCTAGTTGTAAAGTGGTGTTATGGGCAAGGGAAAAACAGAGTGATGAGGTCATAGGTAGGAAAAAGGATGGATATGGGAGGCACAAGCCCATAAGGAGATCTTTTAGGAGTGGTAGGGTGACCATGGAATGGAAAGCTGATGAAATAGTGAAAATTTTCTATTAGGATAATGAAGGCAGTGAGATTTCTAAAACTCACAATATTCAGAGAATTTTGTTTTTAGAAATATAGAACCAATATTTATTCATCTATAGATAGTAAAAATTATGGATGACTAACAGTGGCTTTACTTGGGGAGGGCAACTCCTTTTTAGGAGGTGTCCAGAAACTCAGAGCTCAAATCTATGGGTTTTGAAGATCAGTACCTTACTTGCACATGGCAGATCCCTCTTCCTTTATTGGTTTATGCTCTCTTGAAGCTACGATCTCAAAAATCTGAAAAAGACATGATTGCTTCAATATTAGTTCTACCTACCCACTTTTCCTAACATATTTTCTTCTTCTGGATGCACTTGGATTGGAAAACCCTTGACATTATTGTTTCTTTTGAAAGCATACAAAACTACCTACTTCTACCCTTATGTCATCCAAGAGTTCAGATTAGCTTGATGAACTCTCTTATTCTCTACATAGTCTACTTATCTGTCAAGGTTAAGCTCATTGACAGATTTTCATTGTCTAACCTACTGAAATGAAATTTAAAACATGATCAAACTAGGGTTAAGCAATTTTATTTGTCATGGGTTGTGGCATTTTGGAAAAGCTTCACACAAACATTATTTTCGTACAAGTGAAAACTAGAAACTTGAGGGTTGTGATTCAGAATTGGTTATGCATCTCTCTCATTTCTCTTTGGTTCATATTTAAGCTTTGGGAACCAGCATCTTTTTTTAATATAATCTCCTGACAAGCCAAGTTCACATGGTTTGGCAAATCTCCTTTCACTAACCTATCAGCAGAAATTTAAAACATGTTTACTCATGATTAGGCTAGATGACTGAACAAGATTCTTCCTTTTCAACAAGTAGTGGCATTTAGGCTTGCACACTTTCAAAAATACTCTTTTTTGGTATGGGGTTGTACCTATTCTTTTTCCTGCCCTCTTTTTCTTCTTTTCTTTGTTTTTGTATTTCATTTTTCTTCCTTTTTTCCAAAACAATCTGAAACTAAAGCTAGAAAGATGCTCATAGTTCTGAGCTTATTTGCATACCTATCTATCCTAATCTAACTTACACATGATATATATTCATTTGGTGAACTCACTTTTCCAATATTACCAATCAAGTAGATGATTCCATGAGTGATATTTGTTCATTTCTTTGAGTGTGCTGAAAAAATCAAAAGACCACTCCCACCTCCCTTGTGTTTGAAGAATAGTGCCTAAAATTTTCTTTAAACCTTGCATCAAACTACTTCTGACATATTTTACTCCCTCTTCAAATGTCTCTAAGAAAGGAGCAAAGGGATCTTGAAATAATACTTGGCTTAAAGGTTTGAGAAATAAGCTTTATCCAGGACTACGTCTTCCTCTACTTGGGTAAGCTTGGGATTATTTTGGGAAAGAGTTTCTTCCTCTTCCTCATGATCATCTATACTGGAAGCCTCATCATATATTGCAATTTTGTCCTCTAGCAAACCTGATATGCTCTGATTGAGTGGGTTGAATTTTATCTAAAGACCATCATTAAGAGAATTTTCTGGCAATAGGTCTTCTTGAGAAGGTAGTGCAGAAACTCTTATGTGATTATCAATTTCCAAGCCTTCATCTGCAATTTGAAATTCGATGGAACTTGGTGGCTAAAAATATGGAGTTAAGGAAAATTCTATGTCACAAATGATTTCCTCAACCATTTCAGGAGAAGGTTTCTCATTAACAACTTGCTCAAGAAGTTCATTATCTTCCCCAACCTCAATATCAAAACTAAAAGACTGTCGATTTCCAATCATATGAAAGTTATTTTTGATGGACTGAAATGAAGTAGGACAAATAGGCAGAGATACTTTACTTACTTCCAAATTTTCTAGACTATCTTCATCACTGTCATAGATGATATGTATTGGTTGATTATTGTTTTCAATTTGATGAAGCTTAACCTCCTCCCACAAACCAACTGTTGATTGCTCTACAATATTATCTTTTGTTTGGAGATCATAACCATCCTCATACTAATCAAACTTTGGAAAATCATCAATATAAGTAATGTCACCAATCATACATATTGGATTATCAGATTTTTTTTCTTCAAATTGATATACAAATCCATTTTCTGATTTGTGGTAACTGGGATTAGTAGGAAAATGAATGGAAATGTTTTGTTCACATGAAGGTTTAGAGGTTGGTTGCATGTTTAGAATCTGATTTATTTACTCTTCAGTTAAAAGAGGGGGCATTTTTATCTTTCTTTGGATAGAACTGCAATAGTTCTCTTTCTCTTGTGAAGGCTGATTCTGAGGCTAAATGGCTTCTTGAGCCTCACCTAGAAGAGATGGTGAATCATCATTTGTGTCGTCAGAGAGATCTTGTGAATTTTCTTCCATTTCTTGATGGGTTTCATCCTCAAACAACTCCTCTTGGTTGTTATGATATATTATTTGAGAGTGAAATTCATGAATGGCTGCTAAGAGATCTTCAGGATGCAAATTTCCCAAATCTTCATCAATGTTAATAAGGTATTGCATTAGATCTTCATATTGATCACAACAATTTTCAGCTAATGATAAAGATGAACAATTTTCTTTATAATTCTCATAGAATACCTTGTGTAGATCCTTTAAGGAAAACAAACTACCAGGTTTTAGACCCTCATACCATTATCTTGTCTTCCCTTATAATGTTAGCATGAACATCTTCATAAGGCATTCCTCATGCCATTCGACTTTTAACCCCCATACATGTATATGAAACTTGATGAGGTGTAACAAAGGGTCATCAAACTTTTCATCTTGAAACATAGGCAGGTTTTTGTCCCAATTTATCTGAGGAAATTTGTGTGGGAATCCAGGGATGCGATCTATGTTCACTGGAGAATACCTGTGTTATATCCTTGGATCCATTTTTTATTAGTCAGAACAAGGGATACTGCATCTTTAAAACCAAGCTAGATTCTTCTACCAGTGGAGTCTTTAGGTCTATTGAGAGTTGTGGAGCCTCTAGGTGGATGATTTCAACTTTGCTGACCACCATCAACATTATTAGGATTGATTAATGCATTCTCAGGGGCATATTTGAGAACTTCTGGGGTCAACAGGGCTACTAAAGACCAGTGGAGTCACCAGGTGGATGATGCTTATTGTTTTGAGGATGTGCTTGTTGTCCACCATCAACAACTAAATACCAATCTAAGGATGTTTTTTTTTTTTTTTGGGTTTTCTGAGGTCTTAAGGAATACTCAGGATGTCATTGACTCAAAATTCCCACCATGATCGACATTATGTTAGGGCCCCGTAATTTGTCAGATTGGCAAGACCAAATGTACAAGGGTAACATCAAACCATTCTTTGGAGTCCTAGGACATAGCCTTCCTGGACTCAAAGAGGGCTCTCTCTATACTTATGTGAAAGATGTAATCTTTGTATGATTTACAGTTTTGATTTTAGGCCAGTTATTAGGTCTAGGGTTTGTTTGTTTGTTTGTTTGGTTGGGTAGGTTGTCAAGAAGAATAGATAGAGTAAGAGAGGTTTAAGCCATTGTGGTATGGAGTCTACAAAAGGTCTTGAAAATTTTAACAATAGGTCAAGGGTGTATCACAGGGAAAATATAACAAAGTCAAATGGATCTAAAAGCTTATGTGAATGAAATGAACATCAAATTTGTGAACATAGTAGGTGCAAAAGGGTAGTTAAGAATCCTTCAACAAATACCTTAACAAGAATGATCTGTAAGACTACTAAGCATGAATAAATAATCAAATACAAGGCATACTAATAGCTTCTTTGACTAAACCCTAGCAAGTAAGTGTTAAGACAACAATCCAGTGAACTATAGAAGGCAAGAAACTTGTAAATCTTCTAGTGATTTCACCTTCAAGTTAAGAAAAAATTTAGGATAAACATATAACAGAGATCAAAGAAGAGGGAACTCCTAACTTTATTAATCAAGATATAAATCTATAAATACCTTCAAAGCAGCCATTTAGGATAAACAAAAGGGCATGGAAAATCATATACCTCTTTCGCTAAACCTAACCAGCAATACTTCAAAGTAAAAGACCTTAAAAACAATGTTTAAGTAATATCAAAGACCAGGGCTAAAAATAAAACTACTTTGAAATTTGCTTCATTGAATAATTTTTAAGATAAACAAACTAAGTGGGACTAGAGAGAATTCAAGAATTCTCTAATCTGATCTAGTAGAGGAAAACATAGAAACAGTAAAGAACAAACAGAGCTAAGGTGCCTCTAAACAACATTTCTTAGCCTAAAACTTTTGTCCTACTGCAATAGAAAGATGGAACAAAATGATAACATAAGAAAACAATGACTAAATAAGGAACACACCACCATTAACTATGCTCATGAATCCTGCAAGTGAGCATTCTCTATTGTCAAGCAAGTAGAGCCATCCACAAAAACCAAAGCCAATTTCTCTTCAATCTTAAAGTCTATGTATTACTCTTAATAATCATACAACATGTACAATGAGGCCTCAATGTTCCATTTAACAAGCAAGGAGGACCAAAACCCTAACTAGTGTTTCCAAAATGTCATAAATACACCATATGCTATTTTTGTCCATTAAGACCATGAAAGGCACAAAATATTTAATGCAATAAATGAAAATAACTTCTAACACCTAACTTTGGAGTGATTTGCCCAAAAAACCTCAAAATATCTATTTTCAATAAATTTGTGTCTTTTGTTGACTTTGCAGGCAAGGGCATAGCATTGAGGTCCAAGGGTGCGGCACCTGCACCGGAAAAATAGGGCACCTTGCAGCTAAGTTTTGAAGGCCTTCCCGGTGTCCAAATGAGCTCTGTGATAGCTCGTTGGAAAGCTTGTCAATTCTACTTTAAAAAAATTCCCTTGGTCTAATTCAACTTCATTTACCTGTTCAAAAACTAAATCTCCCAATACTGCTAAGGGCGCAGTGCTAGCTCTGAAAATTGGGTAGAATGGTGAATTTTTGCATGTTTTTAACCCTTTTTTAGGACCAAATCTGCTCCAAATGATCTGAAATTTGGTGTGTGTGATGTACTTGGAAAGATTAACCCAAAGATGCAAAAAAATCCTCAAGAAAGTGGCCCAAAAAATAGCGCATATCCAGTGGCGCTGCACCCTTGGAGTGCAAACGCGCAGTGCCAAGTGCTAAGCGCGTGGTGCTAGTTTCTCAGGGCGCAGCGCCGTTTTGCAGAGGGCATTTGGAGGCATTCCCGATGTCCAAATTGGGCCCCTGATAGATAACTGGAAAGCTTATCTTGTATAATTTCCAAATATACCTTTTTTTTTTGCTGATTGGAGTTGATTTGACCTATCAAAACTTGATTTTCCCAAGACTAGTCAAAACGTGTTGAATGTTGGTGTAGAAATGCAGAGTGCTGGTGCAGGAAACGTTTGGAGGCCTTAATCAACTCCAAATTGAGCTCGTGATAGCTCATTGGAAATCACTTCCAGTCTAGTTTTCATTTGATGCATCAAGCAAGTCATTTTGACACTCCAGCTATGAGAAAAATTGATTTTCCCAAGGTCACTCCAGAAGTGTAACAAACCTCTTGTATCACCTGTAAATTTGACATTTCTCCCTAACCATGATACCTGTGTAAAATCTAAAGGAGGGTTTTCTTTTTAGACCCTTGATGGATAAAAACCTCTCTCATATTTTTCAAATTCACCTTTTTTTGTTCGAAAACACAATTTGAAGCGAAATTGGCCCTATGAGTGACAAATGGCTTGACTCTTGGAATGAATTCTTGGAAAATGATGGAAGCGTGATAAGTTTATTTTGAAAACTTAGGGTGATTACACATACCAACATCTTCAAATTCTTGTGTAACTTCCACCATGAAACTTAACTCATCTTTTCCACCTTGTTTGGCAGTTTTCTGGAGTTATGAAATTTGTTTTTTTCTTTTGATCCTGGAGACTTTGACATGTTCATTTTCGGCACAACAACAGCCTTAAAAACCTCCTTTACTTCCACCTTGGATATTAACCTAATATTTTTCTCATTTAGACATGGCAAGCTCATAAAACACCTTTAGGAGGATTCTTCATAGCAGCACCTTCAAAAACCCTCTTTTGCCTGCACCATGGAGTTTTGTTCATCATTTTATCATTTAGGCAAGATAAACTCATTTTGACAAGTTTGGGATTTGATCACACAATGACATATTTAGAATCTTTCCTCTGCTTACACCATAGGGTTTAACATCATCATTTTACCTTGTATGGCCATTTTCCCAAAAAGTAGGTATTAGGAGTGCTTTAATAAAAATTATTAGTGTTTTCTTCTAAGTTCTCTATAGCCCTTTCAAGTTCATTAATTTTTGTCCAATTCACCTCACCTTTTTCCCTTTTTCATCAATAATTTTTGAAAAACTTCTCTTCATGCTTGGTTTTCTTGGTGTGCCTCCTTCATGTGATTTGTTGCAAGTGGTCAGTGTTTTAACATTTAAGTGGGCCATTTAGCTCAAAATGCCAATTCTCTTTTCAATACCAACTTGTTTCCCTTTCATCACTTGCATTTTATGATTTTATAAGATAAAATTCTTTGGAAAATTTCTAGCAAAGAAAAAGTAGTGCCTTAAACACCTAATTATGACCTTTAACCATGTACAAACCCTAATTGACCTAGTGGGAGGATCCTTTGACATGGTCTTTGACTGAAAATTGGCTTGGAGTCTTCAAGTGTAAAAACATAGTATTGACAAAGTGGTATATTGAAGATCCAAATCCAATGTACTTGATTTATCTAAAGAGCCTACAAAGATAGTTTTGAGACCATCGATGCTTGAGGAACTTGGTGAACATGTGAAGGAATAAGCTATAGGTAACCCTAGTTGTAAAGTGGTGTTATGAGCAAGGGAAAAACAAAGTGATGAGGTCATAGGTAGGAAAAAGGATGGAGATGGGAGGCACAAGCCCATAAGGAGATATTTTAGAAGTGGCAGGGTGACCATGGAATGGAAAGCTGATGAAATAGTGAAAATTTTCTATTAGGATAATGAAGGCAGTGAGATTTCTAAAACTCACAATATTCAAGGAATTTTGTTTTTAGAACCAATCTGTAGTCATCTACAGATAGTAAAAATTATGGACGACTAACAGGACATGCAGGTGGACTTAGTTGTAACTGAGTGATTCAAAGTTGTAACAGAGTTGGAAGTGTAGTTATGAAAGTTGTAAAGTAGTTTAACTCAGTTAAGTGAGTTAAAATCAGTTGTGATAGTTGTAACTGAAGATACACTAATGAGAGATCAAGTGAATTAATATTAATTAATTCACAATCAATGGTCTCACATGCAACTAAATATTTAATAATATTAATTACATGCATGTCAGATCCAGTGGAGACCCAGTTGAGGATTTCACATATTTACTATCAATTGTGACATTATCGGTTGCACACATGCAACCACACACACATTGGGTGTGCCCATGAAGATTTCACAGTCAAGGCAAGCAATATACCATTCATTCAGGGTTTTTTATTAGCTAGGATTGTGCAGTGGAGGCAGGCTGTCTGGAGACAGTAAATTGGCTGAGGAACTTGCCAATTTTTGTATGACAGTGTGAGATAGTTAGCTATTGTACTGAGAGCTCTTGGATTGGATATTTCTATGTAATTGTTTCATGATCCATGATATAATACATAATAGAATATAGTGGGGCTTTTAGCTTTATGATTTCCTAATAAATTATCTGTGTTATGTGTGATTGATATTTCTTCATGATATTGTGATTGGTGATTGTGTTTCAAATTCCACAAAGATTTTGTAGAAGAGATTATGTATTTAACAGTGGCATATAATTGTTAGATAAGGAGAATCTAGGCAATACATATTTTGTATTAAATTCTACATGGTATCAGAGCACAGAAAATTGCAATTTTGAAGCAGGAGCTGAGTTTGTTGGTGGAAAGAATTTGAATTTGCAGAAATACTTTCTTGGTGCTACAGCTGATTTAACATCGAAATGGCTTTCAATGGCTTGAGGTTAGAGTATGCACTCGAGTTCATATCAAACTACATTTCTTGGAAGGACAGGATGGAGGTAGTGCTCAAAGATAATGGCTTGAAGGAATTCATTGACAATGATGTTCGTAAGCCTACTTCGACAGATGTTGCATTACTTTATGCATGGCAAAATAAAGTGGCAAAGGCAAGGAGGATTCTGTTGGAAGGAGTACGAGACCACATTGTCTCAAGCCTTCATGGGAAAGCCACACCATATGCTATGTGGAAGGCTTTGACAGATCTTTTCCAAAGTAGCAACAACTATAGGAAATTGGCGCTCAAAGATAAACTCGGGAAGATCAAGATGGAAAATGGCGACAACATTCCAAAGTATCTCACGAATTTTGTCCAATGTAGGGATGAACTGGGGAGTGTGGGAATAACTGTTGTTGATGATGATTTGGTGAGCTTGGATCTCTTGGGACTTCCTAAGAGTTGGCACAGTTATGAAGACTCTATCAACGGACGAGAAAAATTGCCGGATTGGGAACGATTGTGGTTGGATCTGGTGCAGAAGGAGTTCAGGTGGAACACCAAAGATGGCTCTTCATCAAAGCATGATGATGAAGAGTATTTTTCTTTGGCTTCCAAGGCAAATAAGGGGAAGGGGAAGAAATTCCATTCTAAATCTAAGTCTAAAGGCAAGAAGTTGGATATGTCCAAGGTGAAGTTTTTTCACTGTCATGAACATGGGCATCTTGCTACTAACTATCTGCAAAATAAGAAGAACAAGAATGTTGTTGGAGATGCAGCTGGTGAGGCCCTTGCCTCGAAATTTGAACTTGAATTCTCCTTGATCGCATGCATGGTTTCAAGTGCATTGGGATCAATGTGGTATTTGGATAGTGGGGCTTCCTTCCACATGACAGGAGATAAGGAGCTTTTCAGTGACTTGGAGGAGAAACATCTCCAAATGCATATAAAGATGGGCAATGATGATGATACAGTGCGACCGCCATTGGTACCATTACATTTCAGAGGGAGTTAGGTAAACCAAATTGAAAGATGTCATGCATGTTCCAGGCCTAAAGAAAAATTTGGTCTCAGTCTCAATGTTGGAGGACAGAGGCTTTGACGTTGTTTTCAGTGATGGAAAATCTTTCCTGTGACATAAAACAACGGGTCAAGCCAATAGGATAGGGATTCAAGTTAAGAATCTATACAAGGTGGAGGTAGATGGTTGCGCTTCCATGATGGGAAAGGCAGAAAAAGTGGTGAGCTGGGATGAGGGCGAATTATGGCACATGCGATTGGGCCATCTTCATCATGGAGCCTTGAAAGTCATGCAGCAAATATCTACTGGGCTTCCAATGGGAACACTTTCTCAGTTAGATCAGTGCAAGGGTTGCACCATGGGGAAGTATGTAAAGTCCACCATTCATGAAAAGGAGAATCGTGCTTCGGGGATCCTTGAGAGAGTTCACAAAGACGTGTGTGGACCACTCTCGGTTGCTTCAACAGCGAAACATAAGTACTATGTTATTTTTGTTGATGACTTTTCTCGTAAATGCTAGATCTTCTTCATGCAGAAGAAGGATCAAACATTCTCAAAGTTCTATGAGTTTAAGGCATTGGTGGAGAAAGAGTCGGGGAAGCAAGTGAAGGATCTAAGGAGCGATAATGGTGGAGAATACATCTATAACGAATTCAAGAAATTCTATAGAAAAGAAGGAAATCTAAGAGAACTCATAGCGCCTCATAAACCACAACAAAATGTGGTCGCAGAGAGGAAGAACAGAACGATTGTGGGTGCAGCATGAGAAATGTTGCATGATCAGGGCCTACCAATGCATTTGTGGGTGGAATCATGCAACACTGCAATTTATGTGCAAAACCATTATCCTCATAGAGTACTTGGCATGAGTACACCTGAAGAAAATTTCACTGGTAAGAAACCAGATGTTTCACACTTAAAGAGTTTTGGCTCATCTGTTTATGTGCATGTGACCAAGGACACTAGGAAGAAGCTGGAGCCAACTGCTGAAGTTGGGATATTTTTGGGGTACACAGAAACACCCCATAATTATCGTGTGTATTTTCCAAACAGTCAAATTACTGTGGTGCAACGGGATATAAAATTCGATGATGGGAAAGCCATGCGGTTGTCGCTTGAGAGGGAGCTAGACTTGCATGCGGAGGAGGAACTGTTGGTTCCTAAAGATGAGTCTCTAGATGTGGATCAGCCATAGGAGGAGGTTCATGGAGTGGAGTCCACTCACGCAAATCCAACCATCAGAACTGGCAGAAGGCATACCACAGAAGCTGCTAGGCTAAGAATTGATGTTGCACAGAATGTAGGAGCTTGTTAGAAAATTATATATTACAGAGAAATGAAACACATAAAATATGCAGAAAACACATAAAACTAGAGAGACAGAGATATACATGTTTCACCCAGTTTGGGCTACGTCCACCCCGAACAGCTAGTCCTTCCTTTCTGTTATCTAGCAAAATAAAGAGACAAAACCTACACGAGATCCACATCAATATCCTCTATTCTCTCTCACAGTCTCCCTATCTTTTTCTCGCTCTGAGAATACACACTCAATACATAGCCGCAATACAATACCCTCATAAAAGCGAGGGGTTTCCTTCTAGGGAAAAAAAACCCTAAACTAAACATAACTTCTACCATCAGATCATCCACCTAATGAATGGCCCAGACTGACTAGAAATTACTATACTTTTACAAGGAAATTTTACATCTGTTTTTAACGTTGCAGCCGCCCCCCCTGGACCCCCCAAGCAGCGTTTAAGTATGGGGGCATTGCCACCCCATTAAGGTAGAAGGGTCCAATGCTGTGACACAAAATAAATAAGATAATCAGGCTCCACACCCAACAATCTCCCACCTGGAGATTGATTGTAGAAACTCCACCGCTGCTTCATTTGCTGGACAATGACTCCTCTTTGGACCAGGTTGTTTCTCATCTTCATCATCATCCTTGAAGACCAATCGAAATTGAGCATAATCTCAGTTTCTCCCTGGTTACAACTTTTGTTAGCATATCTGCAGGATTCTAGCTAGTATATATCTTTTCCAGCTTCAATTGTCCATCTTCCAATACTGACCGTATGAAATGGTACTTGAGCTATATGTGTTTAGTCCTGGAATGAAATGTTGAGTTCTTCGCAAGATGAATGGCACTTTGGCCATCACTTTATAATGTGCCCATATCATCTTCTTACCCAATTCATCCATAAACCCGTGACCAAATCATTTCCCTACTAGCCTTTGAGCAAGAATATTATTCTAATTCTGTTGAAAGTGCAACAACACTTTGGATTTTTGAAACCCAATCGACACTGCCTCCACTTACAAGAAATACATATCCTATAGTGCTCCTCATATATCTCTCACACTAGCCATATTTGCATCAACATATCCCTATGTGAGCAATGTTCAACCACCAAAGCATAATGCCTAATTTTTGGTACCTCTCAAATATCTCGAGAATCCATTTCATTGCCATCCAACGTTCTTTCCGGATTGTTCATGTACCTGCTTACAACTCCCACTGCATGTGCAATATCAGGCCTTGTGTAGACCATAGCATATATTAAGCTTCCAACTGCCGATGCATATGGAACTTTAGACATATAGTCCATTTCTTTTTGGGTCTTGGGGCACATCTCCTTACTAAGTTTGAAATGACTAGCAAAATGTGTACTAACTAGTTTTGCATTCTGCATATTAAATCTTTTCAACACCTTCTGTATGTACTCATTCTAAGACAGTGTTAATTTGCGATTTTTCCTGTCTCTAGTTATTCTCATACCAAGGATTTGTTTTGCAGCTCCCAAATCCTTCATTGCAAAGGAATTTGCGAATTTTCTTTTGAGCACATTTATTTCCTGCATGTTAGACCCTGCAACAAGCATGTCATCTACATACAATAACAATATAATATAGTTTCCATCATTTTGCTTTTTCAGATAAACACAATGATCAGAGTGACATTTAGTATAACCTTGTTCAGACATAAACCTGTAAAATTTTAGATACCACTGCCTTAGACCCTATTTTATGCCATACAAAGTCTTCTTCAACCTGCACACTAATTTTTCCTTCCCTTTGACCTCATATCCTTGTGGTTGTTGCATATAGATCTCTTCCTCAAATTCTCCATGGAGAAAGGTTGTCTTTACATCTCATTGTTCAAGATGCAAATATTCCAATGCTATAAGACTTAAAATAGTTTTGATTGAAATCATTTTAACAATAGGAGAAAATATTTCATCAAAGTCAATACCTTTCTTCTATGCAAGCCAATTCACCACAAGTATAACTTTGTACCTCTATTTTCCTCCATCTTCTCCCTTCAACCTGTAAACCTATTTATTCTGCAATGTTGATTTTCCTGCAGGAAACCTGACTAAGTCCCAAGTCTGGTTATGTATTAAGGATTCCATCTCTTTTTTCATGGCTAGCTTCCACTTCTTCTTGGTTTCTACCTGCATTGCTTCTTCATAAAATTCAAGTTCAACAGAATCAGCAAAAAATACATAATATAATGAAGGAGAGTCTCGTTCAAGGGGTCTAGTTATCCTGGTAGATCTTCTGACACCACTTTTAGGTGTTTGAGGTGCCTGTTGTTGTTGTGGTGGTTGTTGTTGTTGTGGCTATTGATTATTATTATTTTTAAGCACCTTTACTTTTTCTATGATCTCATCAAGAACTATATATTTAGTGTTTTATTTTTCTTGTTTCTTTTCATGCAACTGATTCCTATACAAGACCTTTTCATTGAATATTACATCTTTGCTCTTATCTGCTCTTAACGATTTTGTGATTTTCATAATCATATAATCGATAACCAAAATCATTAACACCATATCCAATAAAGGTACATTTCTTTGATTTTGCCTCAAGCTTTGTTTTATTTTCTTTATTAATATGGACAAAGGCCTCACAGCCAAAAGGCTTTAAAAAAGAGAAGTTTACCTTTTTACCTGTCCATGCTTCCTCTGGAATACCACCATCCAAGGAACTTTAAGGATTTATGTTTATTAGATAAACAACAATATCTATAGCTTCTTCCCAAAATTGTAAAGGCAATCTTGCATGCAATCTCATGCACCTTGCACGCTCCATGATTGTTTTGTTCATCCTTTCGGACACACCTTTTTCTTATGGTGTTCTTGGAACTGTCTTCTCTCTGCTAATTCCATGCTCTGAACAGTACCTATCAAACTCTTTGCCGCAATATTCACCTCCATTGTCTGATCTGATACACTTCAACTTCTTTCCTCTCTCAATCTCAACCAAATCTTTCCATTTCTTAAAAGTATCAAATACATCATATTTATTCTGAATACAATAAATCCAAGTTTTTCTAGTTGAATCATCAATAAAAAGTAACATAATAATGAGATCCACCGAGAGATGATACCTGAGCAAGTCCCCATACATCTGTATGCACAAGCTACAATTTTTCGCTCTTCTGTTCTTTCCCAACTCTGAGAAATATGACTCTCTTTTGTTTTCCATAAATGAAATTTTCACAGAAATCCAAATCAACATTCTTTAAACCTGGAAAAAAATTTCTTGAGTGAAGAATCTTCATCGCCTTCTCACTCATGTGTCTGATCCTATGATGCCATAATGTTGCATCTTCTCCTTTGGAAGTTAAAGCATTAACAGAGTTAGAAATACCATTGCATAAATACAATGTACCAACCTTTTCGCCTATCACTCAGGGCTCCAGACTTCCAAGTTATCCAGGAAATTTGTCACACAACCTTCACCGCCTAATCGCCTGTTTGAAATCGTATTTTCAGATTCTGGTATGCCTTACCTCCTTGGTAGCCATTGGTTTCCATTCCCGTTGTTTTACAATAACCTTACCCATTCCAACAATTTTAGCGGGGTTTATCATCACCCAAACGAATCTCATCTAAAATATCCTTGAACATAGTCATGAGAATATTTCTTATCAGGTGTGGCATGGAATGAAGCCCTTGAATCTACAACCCAAGAATCAATAACATTTTCGAAAGAAGCAATCAAATAATCTTGTAACACATCACCTATCACATTTTCTTCATGATTGTTTTCTTGCTGTGCATCTGATTCTTTTCCCTTCCGAGATCTACAATATTTCTTCAGTTGTCCTTTCTTTCCACATTTCTAGAACACTATCCCTGATCTAGACTTGGATCTTCCTTTCCTTTATTTACTCTGATATCCTGAGCTTTTTCCTCTTTCCATTTTTCTTCCCCTAGACTCTGCACTCAAAGCATTACGCGATGTCTCACTGGAGCTTTTTCGTTGCATTTCTTCTCTAAGGATAACACTGACAACATCATCAAACTTTAAAGTACTAGATCTAGAGACAGAGTTACTAATGGCCATAACTAAACCATTCCATCTTTTTGGCAATGAGCACAAAAATAAAAGAACTCTAACTTTATCATCAAAGTTTACCCCTACAGAACTTAACTGACTGGTAACTGTATGACAATCATTTAAATGGTCTCTGTAATAGATCCAATCTTCCGACATCTTCTTCATATTAAATAAATGTTTCATAAGAAATTACCCTGTTTGAAGCCGAGGGTTTTTCATAGTTTCGCCAACTTAATCAAACCCTCTCGTTGTTGT